>CM044447.1:112136153-112147176 GCA_024363595.1 Xenopus borealis | reverse complement strand
CGTCCCCGCCGAGGGGGCGGCAGGCGTCCCTGCCGTACCCCCCACTAGACCACCAGGGTAGGTTCCTTACACCTAGTTGTGAAGCCGCTTCTATTTGTAAAAGTAGCTTGGCTTGATACTTGTCACTTATACGAGGTGGTTTATAGCATATAAAAAATAAAATGTTGCCCAGTCGAAATCTCTACCCAGAGGGATTCCACACCCTCACCAGTGCCAGCAATGGTTATTTATTTAGTGCATGGCTTTAATTTAGGCTTTACATACAAGCACAGATCCCTATGTCAAAAAAAAAATCTTCAAATTGTAAAATTGACATCTGCCATTGACTTCTACATGACCTCAACAGGTTTTAGCCGTTGAAAAACTCGACTAGAAAAAATTTGCAACTCCTGGCATCCTGCGTTTCTAGAGTGAGAGACCAGCATAACATGATGAGGGCTAAAATGAGCAATTTGTATGGTTATGGTTACCCAGATCCACCGCCATGAAATACTGTGGATCCTAGTAATCCCAGTAAGAAAACAGTTGAAACATCTGTGTAGCGGGACCACTGTTGTCCCTTTAAACTGGTTATAGTTCTGACATCATCTTTCTGTTATTAGAGTTTACAAATTAAACATGGGGGAACCATTCATTAGAATAATATTGTTTCCAGTTTTTTGCCATATCATAGTTACATAGTTAAATTGGTTTGAAAAAAGACAAATTCCATCAAGTTCAGCCCCTTCAAATGAAAACCCAGCATCCATACACACACCTCACCATACTTTCAAAAGTATATACCCATATCTGTATTAACTGTAGAGTTTAGTATCACAAAACCTTTGATATTATGTCTGTCCAAGAAATCCAAGCCCCTCTTAAAAGGACTAACAGAATCAGCCATCACAACATCACCTGGCAGTGCATTCCACAACCTCACTGGCCTCACTGTGAAGAACCACCTACACTGCTTCAAATGAAAGCCCTTTTCTTCTAGTCTTAAGGGGTGGCCTCTTGTGCGGTGATCCTCTTTATGAGTAAAAAAGTCCCCTACTATTTGTCTAAAAATGTCTTCTAATGAACTTATAAACTGTAATCCTGTCCCATCGCAAGCACCTTTTTCCAGAGGAAACAACCCAAACCTAGACAGTCTACCCTCATAATTTAAGTCTTCCATCCCTGTAACCAGCTTAGTTGCACATATCTCCAGCTCATTTATAGCCTTCTTAAGGATTAGATTCCAAAACTGCACTGCATACTCCAGATGAGGCCTTGCTAGGGATCTATAAAGAAGCATGATTATGTTTTCATCCCTTCAGTTTATTCCCTTTTTTATGCAAGACAGAACTGTATTTGCTTTAGTAGCTACAGAATGACACTGTCCAGAATTAGACAACTTGCTATCAAATGTTTTACAAAAGTCTTAGTAAATCCACATCCACTGTCATCCCAGAATCAAGGTCCCTGCTTACCTTCTCATAAAAGAAATTAAGTTAGTCTGGCAAGATCTCATTCACATAAAACCATGCTGGCACAAACTCATAGTATTGTTTTTGCTATGAAGTCCAGTATCCTATCCTTTATTAACCCTTCAAAAAGCTTTCCTACCACGTCAGACTAACTGGTCTATAGTTTTGAGGCTGAGAATGGGATCCCTTTTTGAATAGTGGCACCCCATTAGCAATTCACCAGTGTCTTGGCACAATGCCAGACCTCAATGAATCTTTAAAAATCAAGTAAAGAGGTTTGGCACAGAGCTAAGCTCGCTAAGTACTGTACCCTGGGATGAACACTTCTGGTATCGGACCTTTGTTTATATTAACATGTTCTAGACTCTTTTGAGTTTCTTCATGTGTGAAACATGCATCATTACATGTATTACTAGAATTGGGACTATTAATAAGGAAACATTCATTTGCTGGTTCCTTATTTGTGTAGACAATTGAAAAATATGTATTCAGAATCTGAGCTTTTTGTTTGTTCTCATCAACCAGCTGACCCCCCTCTGATATTAAAGTTTCCACCCCTTGCTGCTTAATTTTTTACTATTAACATATTTAAAAAACAATTTTGGATTATTTTTACTGCTTAATGCAATATCCTTTTCCATATCGATTTTAGCTTGCTTGATAGCTTTTTCTGCATGGTTTATTGGCCTCTGTGTACCTTATAAATGATTAGATTGTCCCAGCCTTGAAAGTCTTAAAAGCATGTCTTTTCTTACCAACCTCAATACCAAAACTTCTATTGAACCAAAAAGGTTTTGCTTTGCAACAATGTTCCTTGCTTACAAGGGGAATATATTGATGTATATTTATCAAGCAGCGTTTTAAAAACTTCCCATTTCTGTTCTGTGTTTAACCCGGTGAAAAGCTTTTCCCAATTAATATGTAGCAGAGAAGCCCTTATACTGTCAAAGTTTGCATGCCTGAAATTTAGGGGCAGATTTACTAAGGGTCGAATTCCAATTTCAAAGTAATTTTGGGCTACTTCGACTATCAAATAGCCCAAAATTAGATTTAAATTTAAAAAATTAAAAAATTCGACCAGTCGAAGTACTGGCCCTTTAAAATCCTTCGAATTCAACACTTTACCACCTTAAAGCTGGCGAATTGTCATTTTAGCCTATGGGGGACCTCCTTGAGCCAGTCCTGATAAATTTTTTTGGGGGGGGTTAATTTAATTTGAAAATGGACCTATTTGGTCCATTTTCGAATGAAAATACCCCCCCCAAAAAAAATTTGAGGAAGCAACAAAAACACTAACGATTTACTAATGGTCGAGTTTCGAAGTGAAAAATCTGCCCCTTAGTGCAGTGTTTTTGTTGCCCCCTCGAATTTTAGCTTATTGAATCTTATAGAATTGCCTCTGCAAAAGAATCTTATTATCACTATTCCATAAATGCTCACCCACACAAATGCTAGAGATGAGTTCAGTATTATTAGTTATTACATGATCCAAAAGATAGTTATTCTTAGTAGGTTCTTGAACGAGTTGGAATAAAAAGGTGTCATTTAGCATATGTATAAGCCTACTGTCATGCAGTGTGTCCTTCTGTGGCTGGAATATAAAAAAAATCTTCTTAGCCTTTGTACTTGACTGAAAGGAATTTCATGACTCTAGTTACCATGTTTTACATCAGTGTCAACATTCCATTTATTGTCTGGCTGTAGGAACTGACTATCTGGTTTCAGCTTTACCACCCATGATGGACAATAAAACACTGTAATAATGGAGTCATTTTATACAATGGATTGCAATTTAGATGACATATATTTTATTTAATGTGTAACATTTTCAATTCTCTTTATTGGAAAAAAATGTGTCTTTGGGTTATCATTCTATAACTCAAAAAACAGGCATTGTGCCTGTCATGTATAAATGCTAAAGCAATGGCCATCGGAAAACAAGCACTAGGGTATTTTCGCAGCCACGTGACTATGCTTTAGTTTATTACATCAGTCTCAGGCTTCTTGATATAAGATCAAAAAGATGGAATAAAATTATCCACCAATTAGCCCATAATAACTAGAAGAAACTTAACATGAGGCAATGGTATCCACCTCTCTACTGTTCTATTAGTTTGGACTAACAACACCAATAAGCAGAACAGAAGGAAATGAAGAGTGGCTGCAATTCTTTTTCCCTTTCTTTTGTACCATACACTGGGAGATATGGTGCATCAGCATGGGCGATTTCTTAACCATCCATTACACATGGATATTTGATGGTACTTTTAGCTTACAAATCACAACTAAATCAGTTTGTGTAATATCATTGGTACCTGAATGGCCAGCTTTCAGATATTTACTAGATTGTACAAGCCAAAATGAAATTCACAAAATGTATATTAGTGTAATTTTTGTATTTTTATTCACTACTAAACTCCCTTTTTAAAAAAGCCTCAAAATCTTTCATTTACTAAAAATATTATTATAAAAAGCACAAAAGATGGAATGAATACCTTGAAAATCCTATTCACAATGCTGTGCAATTATAAGTGAAAAAAACCTGATAACCTTTACAAAAAATTTAAATTTTACAAAGTATAGCTCCCATTGATGTCTACATGACTTCAACAGCTTTTAGATGGTGTAATTTTATGCTTCCTGGTTTTTATATTCAAGACATTAAGAAAATTAGTGTACATAAATACATTATTTTACAACTTAAATTGTCATTCACAGAAACCGAAAAAATCTGAACATTAGAAAGTTGATTCTCCTTGCTTCATCATTATGCCTTCACTTGCTAGAACAATCTACATTAATGTTTACATTGTCAAAAATGTCACTTTCCTGCTTCTGATCTCATAATACTCTGAAGACTTAAAGGAGAAGGAAATGCTGAGTTTACTTGGGGTGCCAAAAGTTAGGCACCCCCAAATGATTGTATATAATTACATAGCATGTACTTACCTCACACATATCCATCAACTGGAATTTTCCAAAGGAGTATAACATTTCAGTATATAATTTTCACCAGGCAAAATTTTCCTGGCGTTTCGTGAATTTATTCGCCTGAGTCGAATAAATTCTCCCATCTATATGTAAATAAATCTTCCATAATAGTATTGCTTTGCCCAGTTTGTTTGTTCGAACTGATTGACAATCCATAATAGTATTGCTTTGTTCAGTTGTTTGTCCTAACTGATTCAAAACGAGCCTCAAATGAGTATGTTACCTGCCTGCTGTGTTAAAACTACACTTTGAGCTTGATTCAATACATTTTTTGGAGGGATTGTGAGTGTAAAGGAAGCGTTTTATGAAACATTTAGAGGCAGATTTACTAAGGACCAAAGTGAAAATTCGAATAAAATTTTAATTAAAAAAATTTGAATTTCAAAGTAATTTTGGGCTACTCGACTATCAAATAGCCCAAAATTCGATTAGAATTGAAAAAAAATGAAAATTCTAATTTTCTGTCTTTTTAAAATCCTTCAAAATCGACTATTCACCATCTGATAGCGGCTGAACTGCCATTGTAGCCTATGGGGGACCTCCTGGAAGCTTTCCTGAAAATTTTTCTAAGCCCTGGAAAATCAAATTATTTTGAAAAAGTGTTCGATCTAAGAAGGACCTATTAGAATGAAAATGATCCATTTTTGACTGAAACCCAACCCAAAAAAAATTAGATGGTTGAATTTCAATTTTTTTTTCATTTGAAATTCGACCCTTAGTAAATCTGCCCCTTAACCCTCCTTAAAGAAGGTTGGACATTAGAAAGACAAAATGCTCTCTCGATATAAAAGTTAGTGGTTTATTGAGGTCAGAATGAGCAAAATAGAAAGTGATGTATTGTTTATAAATTAAATATATTCAAAGAAACAAGCTATAAATATTGTATCCTTCTTTCCAAAATCTCAAGTTATGATTAACTCACTTTCAAACTGCATGAATGAGTGACTAACAGCAATTTTTTATATAAAAAAATAAAATGTCAGAAGAAATGCAGCAAAAGACAGTTTTTCCAAGAAAGTTCCAGCTCCTGTGGAAAGCAAATAATTTTTTTTTTTTTTATCATTGGCATAATGTAGATAGACATACCTTTATATTGCATTTAATTTTGAAGATCTTTCCACGTTCAGCATAATTTTGGAAGAAAGAGATGATATGGTAGACATTTTCAGATTTAAAGAAAAGATATATTACTATAGCTAGAAATTAAAGCTAGAGAGCTGTACTCACTGCCTGGTAAAGAAGTATTTACTGAATGGTCAAGTGGTTCCCTGAGGTATAAGTCATAGGGATGGCATATGTTAGCCCCACTATCTGAAAAAAGAACCTGTCTGGGGTTGTTTAGTGCTCCATGTGTGATTGGCAGTATTGGGTCACACCATTTGCTTTCAATTCAGGTTACTTGATCAAGTTCTCTCTCCCTGGTTCTCAAAACCTCCTGTTTGGATAATCCCTATTGAAACAGAGGTACAGGAACCTATAAGCAAGGAATTTCTAATCTGGAGGATAGATTCCTAAGCTCTGGCTACATTGCTTCCTGTTCTATAACAAGGCAAGGTTAGTATCACGGTGGGAGATCCAGTAGTATACGATCCCAACTGAAAATTAATTGGGGAAGTAGTTTTGCATTTAAAAGGCAAAGACATATGAATTTATTTTGTTTAATTATGTATTATTGCATGTTTAAGATAACACCTAATAATTTGTGTTTGAATAATGTACACCATTATACATATTATGATTTCATCACTATTTTTTTATGTTTATTAATAAAAAAATTAGCTATGGACAGATTGACCACAGACTTCTGTGTTTTGTCAGCTGAGTTTTTGCGAACCCACATCACAAATTTTCTATTTGTCTCTTTTCACTTTGCAAGACACTCAACAAATGCTTACATAATTTTATCCTTCCCCTCTCCTTCCATAATGAGATCTGAGTAGTCCCACTGTTTATATAAGGGCATACACATAAATATATGGTTGATTTATTTTAATGTGGGATACAAAGCACCCAGAAATTATCTGTTGGTGGTCAGATTTATTGGTAGTTGTGTCTGTGTTTGTAAGCTAGTAGCAATATATGAACTATAGATGGTACTTTTTGCAACATAGGTTTTGCAACATGGTGTAGTAGTAGATAGCATTGCTAGAGTCCACTTCACGTGACTAGAATGCCAAAAATCATAGACATGTTTTTTAAGAAATTGACAACATGGGAGCCCTTTTTTTTCTATTGAAAAATCAGTTGTAGCATAATGGACAGGTGGTCCTCTAACAATGTGATTGTGATTTTTCCTTTCCTTTTTGACTCTAATGCATTTCAGCAAAAAAAACTCCCATAGACTCTAACATAGTTTGCAACAAAAATGTTGTGAAACAAACAAAACTTGCCTAGCAACAAAATCACTTAGATTACAGGTATGGTATCTGTTATCCGGAAACCAGTTATTCAGAAAGCTACGGGAGGCCTTTTCTCTGTACTTGATCCCGAATAAGATATAATGAATCCTTATTTGAGGCAAAACCAGTGATTGGGTGTATTTAATGTTTTAATTATTTTTAAGGTATGCTGATACAAATTAGGGAAAACCTCAGGTCCCAAGCATTCTGTATAAGAGTTTCCATACCTGCAGCAATTAACAAAATTATTTAATTAATCACAGCATTATAAAAAACAGTTGGAATTTTACTTACAGGTGAACACAATAACGTTTTTTCACAAAGATAAACCTCACCTCAGTGCAGGAAGACGGTTGTATATTCACCAATGAATCTGAACATTTGCAGAGAGAACTGTGCTTCAGTTGAGATACCATTAGCAGCCACACTTATGTGGTGCCATCGTACGTATTATAACATCGGAAAAACAATGGTGTACATTTTATAATAAGGGAACCAGTTGAGAATTAATTATCTTGTTACATTTGAATTTATGTTTCTATTGCTCAATTAGGAGCTCAAAGGATAAGGGAGTCAACATTGGAAACATTAAAAAAAAACTGTTTCTGTAATAAGCTTGTATTACACCTAAATTACCATTTCTCAATGACAAAATACTGTGTTGGATTATAAATATTATTTGTAGGAGTGGCAAAGCAATTTTTCAATACTATGTGGAACAATGGTTGATATTCTTTGATAACTACTCCAACATACAACACATATTTTGTTGATATCTTAACTACTGCTTCATCATATGGTGTACTGTATCCTGAGCCCTTGTAATCTTTCCATTGGCAGCAATATTATTAACATGTATTTCTATAGCGCCAACTTGTTGCGTAGCGCTTCATATTTATTGTGCTATAGAAATAAAAATATATATTAGTTCATCCACACAAGGATACACACAAGGGGTAATTTACTATTACCCAAAATGGTAAATAAATGCTAGATAGTTCTTGAATACTAAGGGGTCTGTCTGCACTCTGTGTCTTTCACTGTATTGGAAATCTAGCATTAGGTGCAAAGTGGGTGCAAGTCAGGCCTGTCCTTACCTCATACCATGGGGGAGATGGTAAGTATAGGGCTCCTTCACCCACAGCTGGCCCTAACTCTCTGAGCTGCATTTTAGAACACTGGGATCTGCATACATTGCAGCATTTGTGCCAATTTTTTGCATTTTTGCTGAAATTTACGGCCCCACAGCAAGATCACTGGGGTCCTAAATTTTGGGACATTTTCCCATAAGCATATAATGCAGCTGCTTATTAATCCCACTGGGGTCCTATAGTTTTTGGGGCCCCAGCAGTTTCAGGTTCTGTTCCCTCTACAATCACAATCCCTGCTTTTCAATAAAATGATTTATGAGTTTGTATTATAGTAGCTATGGCTGAAAAAAATACACCCAGGAAGTTCAATATTTTTGGCAACTGCTAGTTGCATGTGTATGTAGTGCAACCAAGAGAGCTGGCCAAAAATGTAAATACTGTGCTCTTTTGTGCATGGGAGGCCCCATATAAATAACTGAGGCCCCAGAGTTTCTGATGGCGACCCTGTTTGAACACAACCCTGCACATTATAAATAACCCCTATATGTTCTACCATTGGATTGATTTTTTTTTTTTTGCAATAGAAGGCAATCTAGATTATTTCCATATTCCATATTTGTTAAATGTATTGTTTCTTTACTGCAAATGTCATCTGATTTCCTTAAATAATTTCTTTTTTTCTCATCTTAATTTATTTTACAATGTATTTTCCTCCAATGAGGAAACTTTAGGGGCTCTATAAAAATTATAAAATGGGTTTCTTGATTTTTCCACACCTTCTAACCACCTATCGCCACTGTTTCGAAGTCCTTTAATCTTAGACGTGCAGACAGATCTTAAAAATTAACATGAATTTGTACCGAAAGGAACTGCAAAGAAGAGCTAACGAGGTTGCACAGCCTTATTAATAATATAATTAGATTGTGTGTGTAACCTGGAAGCCATGAAAGGAATGATTAATGCCTTTAAGGATATTTTTGTGCAAGTGCAAATAAATTCATTAAAAATGCATTGTGTCCACACTTTGATGTGTTGTCATTATTATATCTTGTGATAAACAATAAAGAGTTAATAAAGTGCAATAGTGAAAGGGGTGCTAGTTACGTAAGCAACAGTTCGTATTCCACTATGTAGAAGAAGAAATAATCACTCAATAGAACACAACATTTAATAGTTCATTTAAAATCAAGAGAGGGATTTGATGAAATATAAAAACACTTAAAAATATGATGTATCCCGATCTGTTTTCACAGTTGTAAGGATTGCAGTATATGCCCTTTGATAGTAGCATGAGTTGGGGTGGGGCGCAGGAGGGTGTCTATAGTAAAATAAATTAGGTGGCTCCCATTGTAGGAAAATTAATGGACAAACCAACACCTTGTATGCTGGACCTTGAAGTACTGCACAAGTGTTTATTCCAAAATGTGCAAGGAGAGTAACCTGACATTTTGTCCTCTTTAAGGCACCTAAGTAGGTATGGCCTATTCCCTATATCTTGTATTAAATGAACGCCAAAAATTTGGACATGAACACAATATGTTAATTAACCAAAGGTATGCATACAAACGGAGGACAGACCCAGTGTACTGTACCTTGCAGTATTATACAGACATATATGTTTCCAATACAGTGTGAATGGAGTAAGTGGCACTTTGTTCTCTCAGAGGCACCTAAGTGTGGCCTATTCTCTATCACTAGTGCAAATGCAACACCAAAAATTGGAAACGGACAAAGTCCAAAATTAAGTCTGTGCGAGTGCTGGTAACAACATCACCGGTCTGTCCAACATTACCTCTGTTGTTAGAGGTTAACCGTTGCCACCATTCAACCCGCCCTCCAGTGTGCCTCCTCCCCACCCTAAAACGCTCGATAGCGCAAATGCCTGATGTACGTTTGGCCTGTATATGCTTTCTCAAAGGCCTATATATAAAAATGAAACTACAATAAAGTAATGAATAGCAATAGAAATACAGATGATAGATGAAAATATCAAGCAGGAAAAGAACTAAAAATTGACCACAACAAGGAAATGGATGCCTTTTTTATATTGTAAAGTGTACAATAAGTGGTAAGACTGGAGATCTGGAGATTATACCACATTAGAAGGAAGATATGGCAATAAAATATCAAATAAAACCTTAGGTCTGGCGGCAAGACAGTGTCAAGAGATACATTTAGATTCAGTGGATAACTACACTTGACATTCACAAAAATATCTTCTTTATATTGTGATGCATCAGAAGACAAGTGAATTGTGTTCCCAAATGTTACCATGTTATCAGTTTTCTGCAAATAAAAGAAAGGTGCATAAATACTATATTGAATGTATAACATTGTTATTTTTCAAATTTTCCTAAAGTAACTTTCCAAAATAATGATTTGTGGGATTCAGGTTCAGGTTGAGCTCTTCTTCTGCACTCCCCAAACATACTGTGCTGGCTTTTGGGTTAGGGTTGGGCGCTGGTTGAATTTCTGTTGACCTGCACATCACTTTTCCAAAGCAAAAGTACCCTCAGATAAATGTTTTTCATAAATGACATGATTTGCATGGAAAATAAGAAAGGTAATAATATACATATAGCATTCACCTCAGCATTGATATAACTGAACCAAACATCATTAAAAAGGATATAACTTGAAATAGCTGAATAATAGAAAGCCACTCTATGAGGTCCTCATTTCGTAATGCTCCTGAAGCAAGTTCACAAATCACCCACCCATAGTGCTCATTCAGAAGTCACTTGCATCCAGGCACATCTGCACACATATGGATGGAAAATTTGTAGTGTTCTTGTTGACTGATCTAAGTGCTGAATGACTACATTTTATGGAAAGTTGATGTGGCCTATCTCATCAAATCTCTACATAATGGAGTAATTGAAGGGTCACTAGCTGACATCTCACAGGAAATCATTTTGCATGTCAATTTACTATGAATTAATATTTATGCACATCCCTTGTTGACAACTCTCCTACCTATGGAATGATAGCCAGTAACTATAATATTTTCAGATTGCAAGGAAGTAATTTTAAACTAGACATTAAGCCCGTTAAATTAACGGGCGTTAGAACATATGTAGTCAAACATTTA
>CM044447.1:112110350-112122464 GCA_024363595.1 Xenopus borealis | reverse complement strand
TACTAACTTTAAAGGTATTGCTTTCCAGTCTTACGGGTGCATAGAATGTAAGTTAATGTAGAGCGGTGACATTTTTGACAACCTTTATTTCATGTAGCCCCCTAGGTCTGAATTAAGGCCTCGTGGTTACCTTGATTTTAGGTCTTGCAGTTCCCTTGATTTAAGGCCTCACAGTGATTAAATTTAAGTTATTGTGGTTCCCTTGATTAAAGTCTTCATGATTCCCTTGATTTAAGGCCTCACATTTGCCTTGATGCTAGTTTTTGCCAGCTACAAATTGTGCCTGATTTACAGTTGGGAAGGGAAGTTGTTACCTTTTCTAGGTCAAAGCATCGGCTCAGTATTTAGCCAGGGGGGTTCAGGGTTCTTTAGGCTTTAAAATGGCAAGCTGCCATACCTTCTGTCTCTTTTGGTCCCCACTTGCTGGTGTGCTGGAGCCAACGTAAGCCTCAGTAGGTGAAGGGAAAACCAGAAAGTTTTGTAATAGCTCACTTGTCGAGAGACAAAGCTCTAATGAGGAGGCAAGATGTGTTAGTGCCATGTGGTATCATTGATGAGTATAGGGACTTTAGAGGTCATGATCTGGAATAGGAGATTCCTGGATTAAGGGACCATTGCAAGCATCATCTCTCCCTGGGGATTAGTTCACCTATATTTGAGCACTACATCTGGGGGGCTGTGCACACTACAGCTGTAATTATATGAATACCAACTAGCAGAAGAAAATGTCTGAATCATTTGCTAATTCAAGTAGGAAACCCATAGAGATTGTATTTCATTCAGACAATAAAGAGTTATTACTTTGTTTTAAGAGTCACTGATACCCAAGTTATCTGAGATGTGCAAGCATGGTTCAGGTTCTTGCTATGAATCTTGGCATTGCATATGTAGTTATTTTAAACTAAAAGCTTAACTAAAGAAGTAGGCTAGAAATGTTGTACATTATGTTTTGTGCTTCTGTATCAGTCCAAGGCAACCACAGCTTTTTAGCAGTAAAGATCTGTGCCTCCACAAATGCCCTAGTAGCTCCTCATCTTCTTTCCTACTGCACATGATCTGTGCTGCAGTCACTTACTGAACTTAGGGTGCGACTCACAATATAGTACACATAGTATATAAATGTCCCAATACAAGACTGTAATTCATGCAGATAATTATTACATGGCAACTTAGAAACCAGTGGAACTAGCATCAGCATTTAATAATCACCCTCTAAGCATCAGCTTATATTACAGGCCAACCTCAGCTTAGCTTATCAACAGCTGCTCAGAGCCCACTGAGCATGTGAGTGTCACAGACACTTTCCAAGATGGTGACCCCCTGTGACAAGTTTGAAGTCCTGGATCATTGCTGGTAATGAGAAGCTGAAACCTTAAGTTGGTGCGATAAGTTCAGTATATAAGATATATTTTTTGCCACATTAATTTTTATGGCTTATCTCTCCTTTAAGTACAGCTGCTGCACACGAAGTGGGATTCTGTTTTGTTTCTAAGAACATACACTACGCAGACCATTTCTCACTTTAAAGTCACATTTATCACTTCATGCAAATGAAACACCTATTGAAATATTTGACAGGACTGATGATGCTCTGACCAGTAGAGGGAGATCTTGGTTTGCCAGACTAATTTGCACTGAAAACATTTTTGTAGATCCTGGAAAACCACAAGTGAAATAAAAAGAATTTGAAAAGATCATAAATAACTGCCAGACATTATTTGCCATTCTCCAATATCCTTTTATTTTCCCAATCACACATTAAGCATGCTTTAGTATTAAATGGAGCAGGATTTGTTTGCTGTACAATACCAAATTACTTAATGTTGCTTCTCAGGCCTCTGCCTTTTTCAAAGGATATGAACATTCAAAGTCCTTTCTCGCTGGAAACCTTATCATTGGGCCTCCTCCTGATGGTCGCATATGTGCAGCAAATAATGTGTTTCGGTAGGTGATATGAGTTGAATTTTTCTATGAGAAGAGAATAAAATTACTTGTAGGTACTATCCATATAATATCATTCATTCTTGGCTATTTATTTATTGTATCAATTGATTATTGTGTAAGAATAAATGTCATACAGGAAAATATTAATGCTAGTACATTATTGCAATAAAAGGTACCAGCTGCAACCACAGAGAAAATCACATCAGCAGCCTGGGATTTAATGCACGTAATAATTATCAAGTATGTAGTGTGCAAAAGATAAATAGTTTTTTGGAGTTTTTAAAAACTCACATGAACTCGAAATTCAAACTTTGATAAATGTGCATCTAGGGGGCAAATTTACTAATATTCCCCAAAAATAATTTGTTTCTATTCGATATTCGATTAGCATTTGATTTTCGAATGTTAATCGAATAGTTCTAGGCTACCTTTTATTCGATATTCGATCATTCGATGATGGAATACAAATCTATTCGTTCAGTCGAATGATTTATTCGACTGAATGAATAGATTTGTATAAATCATTCTACTGAACGAATAAATCATTCGATCATTCGAATGATTCGTATGATTGGAACGATCAAACACTTCGTACAAATCCTATTCGATCAAGACATGGGAGTGCTCCCATAGGCTTCTATTGCAATTCGGTAGGTCCAATCTGCCGAAGTAGGCAATGGAATAAACTTAAAAAGTAAAATCCTTCGCTGGTCGAATGATCGAATGATCGAATATTCGTCCAGTCAACTCTATTTGAATGTATTCGATCGTTCAACCATTCCCTATTCGATGAGCTAAGACACCAGAGAAATATAAAGTGACTTCTTTGCTCAGGAACTTTATTTGCTCTAGGCAATGTTACTTTTCTGACTAAATGTTCGTCCCAGTGTAACCAGGCAACCTCAATGATCAGCAGGTGATGCTGTTGTTTCAAAGTCATTACATTAGAAAAGTAAAACTTTTAATTCGAGGGTTCACATTGCCTTTACACTTGTAATAACACATGCAGGTACCAAAGAACGGACAGAGGCAACAAAATATATCAATCATCTATACTGATCATGTGTTCGGCAAAAAACTTGATGCAAAAAGTTAATAAAGGTTGTTTTTGGGATCCAGTTTATACAGAAATACCTAAAACAGAATTTCTCTCATATTTCTCAATATAAGTTTTGCAGTTTGGACATTTTTTTTTTAAAACCACCTATTTTAAATGTTCCTGAAAGCCTTATGTTAAGGTATAGATTAGGAACATGCATCTTACAATGTACTTTATTTGCCACTGTAGTTAGTCTTGAAACTAGGGATGGATTGGGTTTGGTCATGGGGGGGGGGCTTGACCAAATGTTGAACCTTGAAGAGCACTTAAGCCAAAAAAGTCTGAAAGCCACTGTTCTACATAAAATGGACAGTGTACATCTCCTGATTAAATGTTTTCTTACATCCAACCAGTCAAATCTGTCTGTGTATTTGGACACTCACCTCAAAGCCCTTGCTGTTATACCCCTTCCATTAAAAAGTAATCATGTGTTGGCATACATTCTTATTGGGCTTTAAGCAACAATAAGTAGTAGATAAAATCTAACTATTTAATGCAGTGGTTCCCAAACAGTGTTGCTGTGTCCACTATGGGGTCCAAGAGGGTGGTGGCTTTAAAGTTCATCAGGGTAAAATATAGGGAAAGTTCCAATTATATCTCCTAAATAGTCCAAGAAGCCCAACTGAAAGTAATTTATGGTGCGATTAGGGATGAACACTTATTTATTGTCCTAGATTTTTCCATAAATACTTACAGACACCTTGGTGCCACATTTTCCTTCTTCTAGAGGAGACACTGCAGTAATAAATTCTCCATCTTCAGAAGCAGTGCACTTTACATCAGCAAGACGGACATTTGTGTGATCATGCATTAGATGTCTCAGCTGGCAGAGTGCAAAGGAAGCTTTCATTTCATTCTTACCGCACTTCACTACAATGTCCAGATCTTTAACATCTTTAGAACAAACAAACAGTTAAATTTATAGTTGTTGAACTTTATACCAGTGTTTGACTTTATTTTCTTTCTGTGTCTAAAAAATGCTCCTCTCCCTGATTTTAACAATGCATTTATTATTGGACTATTAACATTTTTTTAATTCTGGTCGTGTATGCTTTAAAATACCCATCTGGCAAACAACGTGGCAACATGCTTCAACCATACTTCTGTTATTAATCTGTTGTCATGTATTGAAACCAGTTGCCTTATTATGGTGTCTCCATAAACCCAATTCAAATTCAATAAGTTTCACTGTAGCTCACCAAATGAGCTATGGTATATTGTTCATCCCATGGGGTATCCAAAATGGATATTTAAATATTATTGTAGATGAAGGATGTAGGATGAATCCAGACAGACTTTTGTAGCTACAAAAATCCTTTATTGAGGAAGTGTGATATACTTTCTCAATAATAGATTTTTGCAGCTACAAACCTCTGCCTGGAGTCATCCTACATCTACAATAATATTTATCTCCATGAACCCACCCTAAGGAACAATTTTGAAAAAAAAAGGCATTTTTAAAAAATGTGTTTTGATATTTTGGATGTGTGTTTGTAATAGCAAAAACACTGATACACCATGGGACAGATTCACTAAAGGGCGAAGTGACAAACTCTACAAAAATTCACCAGGGTGACATCATTTGTTTACTTCGACAATTTACTAATGAGCACAGGCGCAACTTCACTAGTGAAGGAGAGGCACGCTGGTGTTGCTTCGTACTCTAATGCTAGGCTAATTTTCGCTCTGGCGAATGAACGTTACTATGCAAATTCACGTTAGCATCTTTTCATATTTACAGGGTGATAGGCTGCAAAAGATTGTTACATTTTTTTGGGGGTACCCGGCTTCCCACCTACATTTTCTAACATATGGAGGATAAACTATACAGTGGGCACATGTGTAGGGCAATATAATAACTCTATTTCCTTTTATTAAGGTTTCCCGGGCTTGCTGCAACATATACGTCCATTGAACTTTTACTTCTCGCCGTATGCAAATTAGGCAACACTAGCGCAACTTCACTTTGCTTGATGAAGTAGCACTAGCGCAATTTCACTACCATTTGGCACCCTGGATGCAACTTTGCATTTTAGTGAATTAGCATTCTCTGAGCGAATTTCGCCTGGCAAAGTGTTGCGTTGTAAGTGAAAGTTGCACTCTTTAGTGAATTTCCCCCCATATCTTTTTAATGCGCTCCCTCCCATGAGCACACATACCTTTACACTTGGTAAACTTGCAAGACAATCCATTGCCTTCAAAGCCACGAGGACATGAACAGTTGTAAGAACCATCAGTGTTTGTGCAAATGGCGAAACGATGGCAGCTATTAAGGGTAGCATTTGAACACTCATCGATATCCACACATCCTGTCTTTGAGTTTAGAGTGTATCCACTTTTGCAGCCACATGAGAAAGAACCAACGGTGTTGATACAGGTAGAGGAAGTACAGTTGTTTAACCAGGAATAAGCACATTCATTAATGTCAGAGCATGTAATCCCATCGCCAATGAATCCATCTTTGCAGGTGCATATTTTAGTGCGATGGACTTCTTCACAGTTAGCATTAGTGTGGCATTCTGAGCATTTTTTTACAGCTAGAAAATAAAAGGGTGGACAATTATGAGGTCAAAACCATTGTAGTTGCATAAAGTAGTTGATTTCTGTGTTCTATTCAAGATCAGAAAGGGCTAGCAGGACACTGGGGAAAAAATATGGTGGGCCCTGGCTCTCATGGCCTACACCCTCCCCCTTGCCTGCATGAATCAATCTGCAGTCCCTGCTCTACCCCTGCCCCGATTGATAGGAGAAAAGCAGGTAAACTATGGCAGAGGGGAGTTGCTAACCATTGCATCTGGCACATTTTATACATTTTTGAAGAAATATGATAATGCAGTTAGCCATTGACAAGCTAACTACTTCTGTTAATATTTTTTGGTATTTTTCTGTTTTGGATGGTGACTTTTCTCATTTTTCTATATATCAGTTCATACTGTATCCAAATAAGGACTCCATTTAAAACATAAATATTTCGGTGTTCAGTTGCAGATTTTGCCATATGAACAGATGCAATTCAATAAGAAAAATAAGATAAAAACTTGAAAACTCTTTATCATATGAAAACTCTATTGAAGTCTATTTAAAAAAAACTGAAACTGAATTAGGAGAATTTTCTTTTTGTTTTGCACCCATAAACGTTAACCATAAAAGTTTTTTTTATTAATTTAAATCTCTCCCAATGTATCCAAGGATACATTATTCTCCAATATTCTGTATCTATGACCTTGCGACAGGCATGCAATATATTCCAGAGATTTACATACCTGAAGTGTCTGTCACTAAAAGAAAAGGAATAACAAAAAAAAAAAAAAGATTAGGTTATAAGATGTTAGAATTTGCAAGGCACATTAAATATAAATACTGTATATAGATTACAGAGGATGTTTGCTATATGTAGAAAGATGGATGGATTGATTTAACTGATGATTTAAGGATTGCAAATTTTTATTCGCACTCAGAACGTCCTTAAGAGATTTGTTTAAATATGGCATAATCGCAAATTGCAAATGTTCATGTACACACTTTTTATAGTTATGCCACAACTTTGGTGGAGGAGAAAATATTTGCAAAACCTTTTGTGAAGTTAAATTGCCAATGCTATTTTTGCACACAGTGGCCACACTTATGCAAACACTCATCTAATTTGCGATCCATTTACGAATATTAGTGCGCCATGCGAATTGGAAAAAAAACCCTGAAAGATGTTTGGGTGAGCACCTCCACTTATTGCCCCACTAATGGGAATAAATTTGTGCTGTTCTCAGGAAGCTTCTGTATGCAGTTTAAATAGATGCGGTGGGAATTTTATCATTGTTGCTAATATTTGATTTTGTATTTTATAGGTAATTCCAAGCTAAAGAACTTTAAACTTAGATGTGTGATCAGACCATGATCTTCACATACCTTTAAATCCTTCCACCCGTACGGAATGTCGATCAGCTCCCACCATGGAAATTTTCCATTTGCCTTTCTCAGGTTTCTTCACGTGATAAAGGGATCCCCAACTTTCAGACATAATGACTTTTAACTCAACAGCCTTATCTGCAGGACAGAGAAGTATTTTCGGATGCCCATTAATTTGGGTTTTATTATTTTATGCCAGAAAAAAAGTACTTTTCTAAATGAAATGTTCAATTAAAAACAAAAATAAGAAAAAACTGCTTATTCTTTTCATTATGAAATATTGATGATTTTGGTTCTTTCTTGCACTTAAAGGGGTGGTTCGACCTTTAAGGTAACTTTTATTATGTTAAAGACTGGCCAATTCTAAGCAACTATTCAATTGGTTTTCATTATTTATTTTTTATAGTTTTATTGTTATTTGCCTTTTTCTTCTGACTCTTTGCAGCTTTCAAATGGGCATCGCTGACTCCCTTCTAAAAAACAAAAGCTCTTTAAGGCTACAAATATATTGTTATTGTTACTTTTTATTACTCATCCTTTTATTCAGGCCCTCACCTATTCATAATCCAGTCTCTTATTCAAATCAATGCATGGTTGCTAGGGTAATTTGGACCCTAGTTACCAGATTGTGTAAGATGCAAATTGGAGAGCTGCTGAATAACAGCTTATTAACTCAAAAACCAAAAATAATAAAAAATGAAAACAAAATTGCAAATTGTCTCAGAATATCTTCATCATACTAAAAGTTATCGCAAAGGTGAACAACCCCTTTAAAGAGACAATAAATCACTTGCTCCATGTCTCATTTCCAGTTCTGTTTGAGAAATTACTATCCACAGAGAAGCCCTGTTTATAACAAGCTGCTCCGTATAGCAGAGGCCTGCTCATTTGGTGAGGTTGCCAAACAAGAAGATGATTTGACCACCACATGCAAGACCAAATTGGACTGACCTGAAAACAGAAACCTATGTAGTCCCATCAGTATAGAACTACATCAATGTACCAATATGCTCCTTACCCAAAAAGATTTAAACCTGCTCATGATATAGATAGCTTATTTCTATAAAGATATTTATCAGGGTGGCCATTGGGAAGGACCCATACACAGACAGATAACCTGCCAATATAATCTGTTGGGGCCAAAGTTGCAGCTTAAATCTGCACATGTATGACCAGGCCCGGACTGGCCATTTGTGGGTTAGGGCAAATGCCAGAGGGGCTGCTATAAGGTCCCATAGAAGTCAGTGGGCTGGTGGGGGCTGTTTGGGCCTCTATGTGGGCTGATGGGCCTCTTGTGTACCTGAAATGCCAGGGCCTATTTTAATTCTCAGTCCAGCCCTGTGTATGACAATAACACATCTCTCCATCTAGGAAAAGAGGTGTTGTTTGCCTCTTTAAAGAAGGAGAAAGAGGGGCATTCAGCACAGTTTTTCATTAGAATAAAATATAGACAACTATGGATTTTTTTAAATTAAAGGGGTAGAATGCAGTAATGTACTGTATATACTGACCTAACAGCACACTCTTTATAATACTAATGATTCAGGGGGTCACTATCGTGGATTTTTGTAGGAGTGTCAGTGACACTGCACATGTTGTGGGCAGCTTTTTAAAAGCTAATCATAGGGGTTAATGCATATCATTAAGCAGAAAATGAGATTTGCATGTCATAGGATCTGACACTACAGGTCTAATTAAATTCTATTGCAAATTGCACTGGTTGTGCAATGTGACTTTCTGTCTATCTATCTATCTATCTATCTATCTATCTATCTATCATCTATCAATCTTTAGAGAGAATTGTAATGCAGTCCCTATGCTCATGTTTGTATGTATATTTGTATTTGTAGAGCGCGCCTTGAGGCCAAAGCACAGTATAGCAAAACAATAAATTAACAGAGCAACCAGGGGGTCATTGCAATAATAAATAATAATACAAATAAGTACAAAAATACAATATGCTTAGGGGCAGATTTACTATTATTCCCCAAACTTAATTTGACCAAATTCAAAATTCGATAAGCATTCGACCATCAAATGCTTATCGAATTGTTTTAGGCTATCATTTTGTTCGCTATTCGATTTTTCGATGAATTTTTATGATCGGATACCGATCATTCGATTTCACAAGAAAATCGTAAAATTTCATTTGAACGTCTGAAAAATTAATACGATTCGTACGATCGAACCCTAAGTGTCAAGAAGACATAAGGATGGAGATCCCTCCCCCATAGAGATTACAGTCTAATTGGGAGGGTAACTTACAGACACAAATTGGAGGGATAATTAGTGCTATAGGTTACAGTGGGTGTGTAGTGAATCAGCAGAAAAGATCTTCACTGCTAAAGGGTTGAGAAATATTGCCGCCATAAGCAGCATCCCTAGACTAAGCCAGCATAACTGACACTGCAAACTTCCCCATTTCAGCAGTCTGAAAGCCCCGTTTCCTGTAGTGTCACCTCCCTCCTGACCTCACTGTTGCCTTCCTCCTGCCCTCCCTGTTGCTTTCCCTCCTACCCTCCCTGTTGCTTCCTGTCCACCCTCCCTATTGCATCCCTCCACCCTCCCTATTGCCTCCCTCCACCCTCCCTATTGCCTCCCTCCACCCTCCCTATTGCCTCCCTCCACCATTCCTTTTGCCTGCCTCCCACCATTCCTTTTGCCTGCCTCCCACCATCCCTGTTGCCTCCCACATCAACCCTCCCTTTCTCCTCCACCCGGATTCCCTCCCTCCCTCTCGATCTTTTCTGTTTTGCAATGTGGCCAAGGAGATAAGATCATTTTAAAGCTATGGAGGAAGTAGACCCTGCACAGTGTTGATTCTGCATCTGTAACTCCCTGCTGTACCCCAGATTTTACTGGAATGGACGATGCTCTGGCCATTGCTTGCCATGTGGTGTCTATGTACTCTATGCCAGGATGCTTTGTATCTAACAAAATGAGAACCACATTACAACTTCAATCAGTCAAGACTTCTTTAAGTAATTAAAGGGGTTATTTACTACAATCAAAATTAAACTCATATTTTATTAGGAAAAACCATGACCAAACTCCTAAAGCTTATTTATTAATAGAATAGTTTGATTTAATCAGATTGTGGAAAACTCAACAAAATCGAACACCGAATTGCTTTAATTTTTCAGGCATTTTTCCTGGATTTTTTTTTTTGCCCTGAAACCCAAAAATTTCAGGCTAAACCCAGCACAGACCACGAAAACGTCATATTGAGAGAAGTACCTCTTCCATTGACCATGGCCTCCATAGGTTCCTCTAAGAATTTGAGTTTTCTAGAGATAATTTTTCAAGATTTTAGCATTTGGATTTTAATAAATAACCCCCTTAGAGTCTATTTAATCAAAACCTTTTGGTTTATTGCATGTTTTTCCCCACTCAGGACTTACCTGTCCAGGAAGTCAGTTATACTTATAGCCGATCCTGTCCATTGCTTGATCTGTATATGAGTTATCTGTCACCACCTTCCACCATCCCTCTCAAAAAAATTTTCTCACTTGCACTACTTCGCATTTTCATGTTAATAATATAATGTCTGGTATTTTATGGACAATAAGAAGATGAAGATAAAAGTGATACTTACTGTCTGGTGAAGTTAATTTGATAGAGGAAACATTTCCACTGGTGGTTATTGAAAATTCTGCAAAGTTCTTTGTAACTGTGAAAGAGTCAGAATGACTCCCGGCAGCATACTCTCTGGAAAGGAGTCTGTCCGTGGTGTTAGCAGGACGGGAAAGAACAGTCTTCACATACAAAAATGCCTTAAAGTGAAATTAAAACTGAATTAACAAACAATGAAATAATTATACAATCGACCAGATTCAATTCAATGAATTAAAAAAAAGATATGCTAATTTATTTCATGATGAACCCTTAGACTTCAATCAAGTGTTTTGGGGTAAAACGGAATTGAAATAGGTGATCTGTTTTGCTCATTGAACCAACTGCCATTCCTGCAGCACTCCAATAATTGATCCTCAAACTAACACATAATTACAAGCAGCTTCATTGCAAAGGGCAAGATTTAGTTGAATGAAAAACTCCATAATAATCTTCAAAACCATTTCTATTAGACAACCTTCATTAACCTAGTGTAAGCTGGGAAAGATACCATTTACACCTTGTTCCTGTTTTGTTACATTACATACATTAGAAATCATGGGACCCCATACAACAAACTTTTGGGGCCCCACCCACCATAAGCACCACCCACCGTAAGCACCACCCACCACAGATCCTGCCCACTCCACACCACAGTAAAACCATCACACAGACATCAGCACTAAAAAAAATAACCCCCCACACATACAAGTTATAGAATGCTATTAATGGTCAGGGCCCTCCTTTTTAACTTATAAGTTAAAAACAATTGTGGCACCAGGGACCCCATAAAACTTGTTTTAAAAAAAATTGGTGGTCAGGGCCCCCTACAAGATAAAACAAATAAATGGTCCCCAGGGCCCCCCTATAAGTTAAAAAAAATTGGCACCAGGGCCACCCATAAAAGTCTTTTATAAAAGCATTGGGCCCCCTTACAAGTAAAAAAAAATAGGTGCCACAGAGAATATTTTTTAAAAAACATCGGCACAAGGGCCCCCAGTAACAAGTAAAATAAAATTGGTGCAGCAGAGAATATTTTTTTTAAAAAACATTGGCACCAGGGCCCCACTTACAAGTTAAAAAAATTTGGGGCCCAAGAGAATATTTAAAAAAAAAAAAAATATTGGCACCAGGGCCCTCCTTACAACTAAATACACATTTGTGTTCAGTAAAATTGAACTCATGGCTTCAGGACTTCAACTTCACCTCCTTTAGTGACTTTGGGTGTTTTTGTCACTTCAGGGCTTATATTTCGTCTGTTTTTTTTATTTTGAGTCTTTCCACCACTTCAGGATTAAAAATTTCTAAGGTTCAGGACTCCAATGTAGGCTGTTTTCGTGACTTTCGCTCCTTCAGGACTACTGGGCTTTTCATGTTAGGGGTTTAGTTTCTTTTCAGAGCTTTGGGACTTCAGGTCTTTTCGCCGCTTCGGGACTTCAGCTGTTCGGTACCTAGGCTGTTCAACTTTTCGGGAAGGAAGAGGTGGAGTGGCTTCTGCCTGGTCAAGGGGGGCCTGGCTATTTTGAAAAGTGCAACACAGCCAGGCCCCCCTCTGT
>CM044447.1:112087907-112106582 GCA_024363595.1 Xenopus borealis | reverse complement strand
TTTTTTACTGTTAACTTTATTGTGTATAACTTAAAAGATAGCCCACACTATATTTAATGACAGTTCTCATTTAATAAATCAGCTTTTTAGACTAATTTTTCTATTGCCTTCTTTTTTTCATACAAACTTGCATATTAATATGGAAGAAACATGTACCTGTGATTCAGTTGTACTTATGAGTGAGTCTATCTCATCGTTCAGTGTCACATTGTTGTAATCTTTAGCTGGTGCATCCGTCATCACTAGGATTACCGAATTAGGAGGAGACTTCTGAAGTGCAACTTTTAGGCCACTAAGTGCCAATTCTGGGCAGTCCCCACCTCCCCAGACCATAAGACTGTTGAAAAAGTTTTTGAACTCTGTAATCGCACTTGTCTGCTGCACATTGCCGAAACCTAAGGAATAGATTATATTAACATTTATCTGTATGGTTCATATATGAAAATAATTAGTCTATGCCAGGCAATGTGTAAAGATCTATCATTTTATAAATATTTATGGCTCTATATGTGTAAATCTTTACCCTTGTTTCCTCGAGAGTCAGTAGAGACATGAGAACAAGGGTGGAGATGATGAATTCTGTCACATTTGAATTCAAAGCTTGTATGTAGTATTTTAGAAAAACTAGCTTGAATCTAGTCATACATTTCTAACATTGACTCCAGATGGCTGTTGGCCCATGTATGGTGCCAAAGTAAAGACCTTCCCAACAAATTTCAGGAACTTATCACATAACTATGTGCAATTTTTTAAAATTCCCACCAGACAACAACATTATTTACATCATTAGTTGTTGTTGATAAGGTCCTCTTCGTAAACCTCTGTTTTTATGTGATTGTTGACTCAAAGACCAATATCTGCTAATCTAAATTGACATATTTTTAAGTTTATTAAGTCTCCAGTTGGTCTTAGTCTCTGCACATAAGTTAATTTAATTATGGCTGTGTTAACCATGGTGCCTCTCTCCCTCTCTCCCACTTTCAATATGTATTAATTGTGTAACAAAGTTTGAAAATTTACTTGAAAGGTAGCAAAACTCATTTAGGCAAACGTGTTGAATCATGAAACATGAAAAATCTGCATTCAATTCTCTTTAGTTCCAGAGGGAGGAGGCTTAATGGAAGCATTTAGCACTAGTAGACCCACACTTTTGCCAAGTGAAATAAATTTCAGCTACTATAAGGTCTGCTCTATCAGTTTGATAACATGGGTTTGTTTGCAATATAATAACAGATAAGAATAGAATGCCATACTGGGATCATTAAACTCCACCATTGTGTATTGCGATACTCCACATGGAAATTGAGAGCTAACTTCAGAAAGGAGCCAGTCGTTGATTGTCCTTAACATAGCTACATCATCAGTCATAGAGCCAGTGGTGTCTACTAGATACGTCAAAGACCTTGAAACTGTGAAAAGGAGATGACAAAAATAAGTACGTAAAGATTTCTGTAGGAAAGTTTGAAGAAATTCCTTTTTTAATCAATACTTTTGATTTTGACAGTTGACAGAATATCCCAATTGCAGTTGTCTAAGAGCACCTATTAAAATATGTCAAATGTAAAATTGAGTATGTCTCGTTCTAAGTCTTAGGGGCAGATTTACTAAATTCACATGAAGAATTCGAAGTTCGATTGAATTTTCAAAAAGATTCGAATTTTCAAATGTTTTTGAAGACCACTTTGACCAGTGAATTTTGAAAATTCGATCGAATCAAATGATTCAAATAATCCGAATAAAAAGCTATTTGAATATTTGACTATTCGACAGACAAAGTACTTCCCCTTTAAATTTTTTTAAAAATTTTTATTCGACTGCCAGATTCAACTTTTGACAGATCAAAGCTACCGAATTGGGTTTCATTATTAATAAATGATCGAATTGTTAAAATCGTTTGAACGATTTTATCGATCTTTTATCAAATTTTTACTATTCGATCGTTAAAAATCCTTCGAATTCGAATTTGGAGGATTTTTGTTCCCTAACTATTCCCATGGTCGATTTTGCCCCTAAGTCTTATATAAACATTGACTATGAATTAAAATTTGTTATTTCAGTTACCTGTTTGCTGAACGCATTTTTTGGATAGCCTAATATCTGGAAGGGATAAAACAATATGATGTGTTTAGTTGATCCTCTGGGAAAAAATGCAACATTGTATAATATAAGCACTTATTAAGGTGATCCAGCATATATAATACTTATAAAGGAATCCACTTGTTTAATGGCAGTTAATATTCCAGAGCCTTTCTTAACACCTTCTCTATGAGGGCACCATGTAAATTTGTTCCTTGGGCATAAATGTTAATCTGACCACACTTGAGGCAAAGTTTTGAAGAACATTGTATAATGTGGCCAATACACATGGATTTACAAATTGCTTGTATCAGATTCATGGTTATTGCAATGCTTAAAGAGATACTGACACCAGAAAGTAAACATTTTGTTATTTCTATTAGAATATCATCATGGTATATATATATAATTAAAAAGTATTAGCCAGATGCTTTTAGATCTCCCATGTTCCTCTGTGAGGGGGCTGCCTTTTTTGTACAGCATTAGCCTGTTAGCATTAGAAACTCAGACAGGTTGAGAAAGGACAGTTAGGTTGGCAAAACAGTAAGGTTTCGGAACTCCAAGTAACAATTACTTACAAAAGCAGGCCTATTGGCAAAAAATGGTCAACATGACCTATAGGTAAATTTTGATGTACTTTAATATTTTGAAAAGTAGTTTTGGGTGTCGTATCCCTTTAAGTACAAGTCCACACAATTCCTGGCCGGGAGCTGTCACAGCAAACAAATTAATGGGTGTTCAATTTTAGCAGCACACACCAGAAAACTTCAAGGACCGCAATGATCAAATTTTACATTTAAAAATCGTTATTGATGCATCTGGTAAAAGAGCATCTGAGGTCTGATGCGTTTTGTGTCTACACACTCCTGCATTAAATGAGGATTGTTCCTTTGGCTGAGAAAGTGCAGGGTTTGGGCGAGTCGCACCTGGACTACACAGCAGAAGTGATGAGTGGTTTTATGAGCTAGCATTTATATGCTATCTGGATTGATATATAAAATTGTTGTTGAACCTTTTTGTGTACCCTAGTTAAGTGCTGTATATATTGATCTGTATAACAAGTGTTTAACAGGCTGATAATAAATAGAGGGCCCAACATGAACTAGCGATCAGAAATATTATTAACAAAATACTTATATCTATGTACTTTATGTATGGATTAGCATTGCTAAATACAGGAGGGCAAGCAAGTGCCTAACCAAGCCCTGTAACAAACAACTGCTGACAGTAGGCACTTACTACAAGTTTCCCTTTAGCCCTCAGAAGTAGCAGATGCAGCGTTGGAAATGCTAGAGGCAATAATTAGTGCATGGGGTAATAAACTTTCATGTGAGCTAGTAGAAGCAGCGGGAGTTTCATCTACAATGATTCTCAGGGTGTTGGCATTACCCTATAAAGTTAATTTGACAAAACGGCCTTGAACTTTTATGAATACTACACTGCCTAATTGACCTAACCAAATCAGGAGACCTAGTACGTATTTGATCCCGGACTGAGTTGTTTAGATTCTTAAAAAGTAAAATTTATGTAAACATATTCAGTCCTGTGGGAGGAATGGCAGCAAAGAGAAGCCTGGCAAAGAACTTACAGATTACTGTATAATGACCCCTCTACAGTTGAACTTACCCATGCTCACTGTTGTTGCAGAGAATGTAAACCCAAAGCAGAGGAGCAGGACAATGCCTGTGCAAGGCTTCATATTCATTTCTGTAAAATTTCACTGTTCAGCTTCTGTAAGAAGTCATAAGTAATGTGTAAGTAAAATATAAACAGCAGACATGGAGAATATAAAGAATGGCAAGAACTGTACCTTACCTTCTACCTGACAGATCTGATGGTTTATGCTGCCGATCACAGCCTATTTATATACGGTCTCAACTTCAAGGAAGTACATGCATTTTTTTCTTAGAAATCAGTTTAATGACCTCCAAAATGATTTCCTCTTAGATTCAAAATAGCCCAGTCTTTCCATGCACCTTTAATTACTTAATTGATCTCATAAAACACTTCTACAACTTATGGGACATACGTAAAAATACTTCACTGTATTAATGTAATCATTTCAACTACTTTTTAATACGTGTTGAGACGTGCACAATCTACTTTAAATGTTGTTCAACAAGAAATATTAATGAGCATATTTTATATTTCCGAGCAGTAATTATAAGCCCAGGAAAACATATTGCTTCAAAAGAAACTTGCTGCAGAAGTGGGTGACAGACCTTGACAGAGGCACAGCCCAGCATCCTTGAAATGGAAACACTGTGCCTCATTTAAAAAGAATATGCAAATAAAAAAAGGAGGGTTCTACAATTCCAACATTACAGCCTGCTGCAGATTTTGCAGCAGATATTGGAGGCATTCATAAATGTTGTGCAAATTAAATTTATATCAATATGAATGTACCCTGTTACTTGTCTTTGATGCCCTCCATGTGTATGTTGCACTGTCTGCACCAAAAATTAAAAGTGCAGATATAGAAGTGCAAATTAGTATCAATGCTTCAGGAATTGCATGCATGTTCCAATGCAATTTTCAAAGTGGAGATGGCATACATATATAAGTCAGATAAAGGGTGGCTTGATTGCCCCAAATGTTACTTCTTTATTAATACTCTGTGGTCATAATGAATGTGTGAAACATTTTGACCCAAACACAACCTAACTTCTGCTTATGCTTATTAATGTTAATAACTTGTGTGACAAATATTTTGGATGCTGGGAACAGCTGTTTAATTTAATCACAACACAAATTATACTCAACAAAGCAAATGCATAGTAACTAACCATTGTAAACATTACATAAGTTTAACGCTGCATAGCAACCATTTAAATAACATTTATAGCATTTCATTTACAGGTATTGGGTCCATTATACCATAAACTCCACCCTGACACCTTCTCCCTTTCCTTGCCTCACTTTAATCTGACCTATCCCTGTTAAGTATGCTGTCCTGGTCCTGACACCCTTCCTCCTACGCTATTGCTGTCTCCATGGCTGACTTTATACAAAAGTGTCTCCTAATTTGCTTTCCAGTAATGATAGTGATACCACTCCTGATATCCAGGGGGTACCTGCACACCACTAAAGACACTTTACCGTATCACCTCTTTTGTGTCAATGTAAGTGATTTCAATAACATTATAGATGCAACTTGGCTGGGATTTATGACTCCTGGAATTATGATCATTTCTAGACTGCTGGCTATTTCAGGATTCACTAGCATCCATACATACTTTTATAAAAAGTTAGTAAAAGAAAGCTAAATGGGCACATTGACCCATGCAGCAAATTATTAGGCATATGTGTGGGTAGATTAAGGTAGTTGTAGACCCTCCAAAATATTTTTCTGCCCTTTGAGTGGCAAAGCTGGCTTAAATAAAGGAATAACTGCACAACAAGAAGTGCCATGACTTTCCTTCGAATATTTTGCTATGTGATGAAATGGTCGTACATCTAGAAACAGCACCACCGTGTATAGAGTACCAGCACCTGACGAGTGTAAGTAGTGCTCCCTAAATTTCAGTTTTTGTGGACCTTTGTGTATGGCACTTTACAAAGCATGTTTATATAACAACAAGTAATTTTTCGTGAGGTGGGCTGGTGTGAGATTAACTTCAGAACACAATGATGGCAGGATGGACTACTCCACTGCTGTAAGTTCAGACAGAAGCAAATGAAGTAGACACTTTTCATTTGGGAATTGCCCACTTAACTTGTGTCTCCTGCTTAATCAAAACTCCCAGTAGAAGTGAAATGAGCTTTACTTAGATTTTACCCGCAATAAATCCAAAAAGGAACTGAAACTGTGCAAATTTTGTTCCACTGCAGTAATCAGGAGCTATTTTATGTTATTACTGTTATGATCAGACTACACAGGTAATATCATAAATGCAAATCTCTGATTGGTTGTTATGGGTTACTGCAGTGGAGACAACATGTCCAATGTAAGCTGATTTAAAGTAATATAACAAAATTATTAATGGTTGGAGGTTGCACTACCTTTAGAATTAATACCAGATCACAATAGTGTGCACTGTGCACTGATATACTGAGTGCATTGTTAGAGGGAACACCTGCTTTAGATACACGGTTTTCCTTATGTATTGTTTCTTACAAAATTTTATAAAACTGCCATATTTCGGTTAATTTCAACTTAAACTGTTAAATCTTAAGTTATCATTAACTTTCTGTATTGATGCACCCTCCTTTTTTGGGAATTAATTTGCTAATTAGAGAACACTCTGTGTATTTTGCAATGAAGGTGTTTTTTGTTCACACCCATTGATGATAGTTCTCATGACTCAGAGAACATATCTGCCTAGAATGCATGTCTGCTGCATATATAATTTTTGTGTCGATTTATTGGGTGTAAACTTTATCCACTGCGACCACTATTTTGCTATAGAGGCTCAAACATTTTATCACATGCTAAATCTACTGGTGATATTTCTCCAAAACTTAATCCCTGTCACATTTTTGACTCCTGCAATAATTCTTCTTTATTCAAACTTGGTTGCTCCTCTATCCTTCTTAGGAGTGAATTTGTCTTATTAAGCATTTTACCGGGAGTGGCAAAACTAGATGCTTCTGCCCATGTAACTTTATTGGGAGACTTACTTTTCTCTTTACTTGTGCTCTTATCAGTACTCTATAACCTACAAATCCCCTTTTTTTCCATGATTTGCTTTGAGCTAAGGGATTTCTTGTATTTTCCCTATCTGAAACTTGGTGAAACTCTGTATTGTAAGCCTATCCTAGCCAGGCCCAGATTTCAGACTTGGGTCCTAGCTCCCAAAGGCTCCACATTCTTGCAAGCACACATATGTGCCGATGCACTGTGGATTGCTCATATAGGAGTATGCATCCCCAGTATTCCTTAAATTGCAGCTGGATGGCATGCCACCCCTAAGATCTTGCTGCCCAAGGCCAGGTCTTTGTGGCCTCAACACAAATCTGGGCCTGATCTTGGCTAAATAGGCTTTGTCCAGCGAACAATATAGAACACAGGTTACAATGGAGTCTCTTTCCACAAGATGGACCTTGCAGGGTGAAGGATGTTGTGCAAAATAAAGATAAAAATAAAGGATGCCATAAGGCTCTTGAAAAACAAACTAGCAACAGGCTTTATTATCAAAGTGTCACAAGTTTACATTGGTGAATCAAGAAAGAGCAAAATGGCATTGTGACACCACTATGAGGGCAGCTTTTGGAATATAAAGTTCACCCAATAGGATTTCTAGCAAACATAGACCGGATCCCTTGCAGTAGAATTGAATCAGTGAGAAGAACAATCTCATAAATACCTCTTGAGTCCTGTGGCCCCTTCATTAAGGCAGAATGTCAGTGGGAGAGCTCCTCCCTTCTTTCCTGCCAAGTTGGAGCACGGGCTACTCTTGCTAACAAGTTCAATCTTTCTTGTGTTTCTATAAATTGCTATGACAGCAATTAATCCTGTATTGTGCTAAAACAAAAATAAATTAATAAATCACAAGGCCACAGTGATAAGTAATGCATAGCACTTTATGTCAGAACTTTTTTTTATTATTTTTAATGATTATCTGTAGCAAATAGATTTTTTCTTAATTGGTACAGATCGTTGGGTCCTAAATAAGATACAGATGGGCACTCTGCTTAATTTGCACACACTATATAAATAGAATAATATTACTGTATGACAATTTTCTTGACCTGTATGGGGCCTATTGGCTCCCAGAGGAGTAGTCAGGACCAAGGAGGAAGCTTAGGGGTTAAAGTCCAAGCTTGGGGTACAAAAATAAGATCAGGCAAGTAAGTCCAGGCAAAAGACCAAAGGCAGGCAGAATAATAACAAAGTCGAAGTTCAGGCAGGGTCAAAAGTCCAGGAATCAATAAAACATGAACAAGAACCCAGGAATGTTCCAAACAAATGCTACAATCCTGCATTGAACCCGGGACCTTGAGTTCCTTAAGTATTCAAATTTCTTGCCGGGAGTGTGACATCATGAAGTGGGTCATGGGCACCGCCATCTTGGACGGGGCGCCGAAGAGGAGTGGGGCGTAATCGGGTGCTCCTGGCATTTTTTAAGTAAAGCCTCCCATTCCCTGATCATTTCAGCTGACATTTTAAAAAATATTTTATTTTACCTTTAAAGGAATTAGTCAGTATTAAAATAAAAACTGGGTAACTGTTCCTTTAAAAAAAACATGTGTGGAGATTAAAGGTAGAAGAAAAATATTGGTAAGAAAATATATGATGACAACTTTGATCTCAGGTGGACATTGTGAAAGCATCAGGTTGTCTATTCTCTCTAAATTTGGATAAAAAATTGATAAAATTAAGTCTATGGAGTCTCTAATGTTGGGTAAAATAGAGTCTATGGGAGAGAGTGTTTCTGTAATTCAGAGCTTTCTGGATAAAGTTTCTGGATAACAGATACCATACCTGTACATGTGGGTAAAATCCAGAACTTTGCAAAATATTCAGACAAAAATCCCAGGCAATGTTTTGCTTAAATTGGCATGTTATGACCAATGTAAGGTTATATAATCTAGTTCAGTGATCCCCAACCAGTAGCTTGCGAGCAACATGATGCTTACCAAACCCTTGGATGTTGCTCTCAGTGGCCTCAGAGCAGGTATTTATTTTTGAATTCCTGGCTTGGAGGCAAGTTTTGGTTGCATAAAAACCAGGTGCACTGCCAAATAGAGTCTCCTTTAGTCTGCTAGTCCACATATGGGCTACCAAATAGCCAATATCAGCCCTTATTTGGCACCCCAGGAAGTTTTTGCATGCCTTTGTTGCTCTCCATCTCCTTTTATTTTTGAATGTGGCTCAAGGGTAAAAAAGGTTGGGGACCCCTGGTCTAGCTCACTAAAAATATAAAAGTAACTTGTTTTTGGTAGAAACAATACCATTGCTAGGTTAAATGGACATCAAAGTCAGGAATCATTATTTACAAATCTCAGAAATGGTCCCAAATGCTGCTTCAGTACCCAGGTTCATACAGCACTCTGCAAACTGGGATGCCTTATGGAGCCTTTACTTCTACACCAGCTGAGTTCCCCTTTCCAGGTTCAGGGCATGTTCTTATGTCAACCACTGTCACCTCAGTTTCTGATATCTCTGCTTTGGATATCAGCTCTACATCTGACTGTTTATTCATGCTGGCTGATTGGGAAAGTGCTGCAGTTATTAAAGAGTCACAGGAGGAACCAAGTGTCCCAACAACAATTCGGGGAATGCAACATTGGCAGAAGCATATATGGCAACGGACTAGAAAATCAGAAATATGGTAATTTTCATCCCAACATTTCACATTCACACTTGGTAGCAAATCAAAATCCGGCGTCTGTTTTTGGATGCCGGCGCACATCGCAGGAATTCGCCGCAAATTCACCCCAGGCAAATAAATTCTTCCATTACTACTCTGCACAGCAAAACAAAATTTCTACAGTCAATAAAATAACCATTTTCTGCCAGTGATCTCTAGCCACTCCCAACCCCATGTCTCTTACTGTTTTAAATGCTACAGTAACAACATCTTCAAAGCTGCTTAAAGAAGAAAAATCACTGCCCTAAGTATATCTTCAGTCAGAAGGCTGAGAGTCTTTCAGTTTTAAATGCCAAAAAGCTTTCTACACCTGCTCTGTAAAGAAAAAAAATGAGGAAAATAAAAAGGCTGTGATTATTTTAAGTGAGAACACAGGGACATTTAATATTTTTTCAATGTAATGCCTTACTCCCTTCCATACTCCCCTTGGTGCTGTCGTTCCCCTCCTCACATTGATCCTTCTTTTCTTCTGGGAAAATACAAGCAGGGCCAGAACTAGGCTTAAGTTGAGTAGGCACGTGCCTAGGGCGCAAAGTTGGGTGGGCGGTGCCAGGCACATACCTTCTCAGCCACCTCCCGCCCCTGGGCCCACTGCTGTTCATTGATAGGAGCAATGGGGATTTGAGTATGGGAATTTAAAGAACTATTGTATCTCCTGTGCATTCCCAGTGTTTCTGAAGCAATGAGCATGTAGTTAAATAGCATGTGGTCCCCTAAAATCCTGCCACCCTAAGCCGGTCCTTGGTGGCCTTTCCACAAATCCCAGCCTGTGTAGATTGAGCGGTTCTCCACCACTTAGGCAGTGCAGTAGGCTCCTGAATTTACGGAATAACAATTAACATATTTTCTGCTTTTGAGATAGCACAAAGCATCACTTTTCCAGAAACCTCTATACACAGTACAGTATATATTGTTTAACGAACTTCCTTCTGTTACAGAACCACAAATACCCATTTGAATCCTTTAGCACCAGCCCGTAAAATTGGTAATGTAGTCAGTGGTGTAGTTCTTGAAAAAGTTTTCCTAGTAGATTTACTTTGCCTCAAGCAATTAAACATGTGATACTGTATAAACAAGTTTTTCAAGTACACATTCTGAACAAGTTCTTGCAAATTCATACAATTGGCAAACCCACACCTTAAAAGGGATCTGAAAACAGAAATTAAGCAGAGTTCGGTTTTTCATTTAAAGGAGACCAAACCCCCCCCACCCCCTTAGCCAAAAGTCCCCACTGGCCCTCCTAAGCTGACCCACCTCCCTGCCTCCCCTCTACACAGTCTTACCCCTGAATTGTGTCCCTTCTTAAAAAACTGACCGCACAATCAGAGTCAGCGCAACGGAGCTCAAGGGCACCATCTTCTGGTGCTTTGGTATTCTTTGGGTCTTCTTTCCTTTGGCAATTTCAATTACTTTTGGAGCGTGTGCAGATGTTGCAAACCAGAAGATTGCTTCAACTGCACATGCGCCAATATGGCACTCACATCATGAAGAATACAGAATCGCCGAAGGTGGTGCCTGTGAGCTCCACTGTGCTTACTCTGCATGTGCGTTCAGTATTTCTAGACGGACGCAATTCTGAGGTAAGACTGAGCGGGGGAGACAGGGAGGGGGACCAGTGGGGACTTTTGGCTAAAGAGGGCTTAGTACTCCTTTAAGTGCTATGAGATGGGAAAGACTTATGCCTCACGCATAAACCCCACAGGCGAATCTCAACTAACAGGACGGAGATCCACAGTTTTTCTAAACTTGCTAACAATGAGTTCATTTAGTGATTTTTAATCAATAAAACTCATATAATGGTTTGGTTAATGACATATCTTGCTTCCCATGCACTCACCAGAAGTTGACCAGACTCCCAGAGACCAGAAGCAAAAATGTTATCTTGCTATTATGCCCCTAACTATAATAAAGAAGAGTCTGATAAGGGTTTCAGAACTCATAAACATTAGAGCATACAGTACGTACCTATGGGAACATCCAAGAATTCCCAAAAGTAATAAAAAGAACCAGTATAAGGTTCAAAGAACCAGTATTAGATCATTGAGCATAAATTCTGATTAACTTCCCCTTCCACAAAGCTTCATTATGCAACAGTAAAGTTGATTAACTTCCCCTTCCACAAAGCTTCATTATACACTAGTAAAGTTGCTTTGTATATAGCTTCATGTTGAATACTGGCAGTATACAAGAAGCTACTGGGTTCAATCAGAGTATTACCATGAGCCATTATAGATCAAAAATCCCACTCATTACAGGTACATTTTTGGATCAGACCATGAGAGTTTATATGTGGCCTTCATGATAAGTTCTACCTACATAAGCTGCTAAATGAAAAGGATCTCACTTTCAAGTCTGTTTCTATAGAATTAACTAAACGTGACTCTGAGCAGTTCAGAGTACAGATATTCATAAAATAACTGCAAAGTATAAATCCACTGCACCAAATTCAACACAGCCACCTACAATGTCAGTCATAGGAGAGCAAGCATTTCAGACACAGAGCGGGTCATTTATAAAGTCTGCGCAGAAATTGTTCTCAAATGGTTGTTTTGCCCAAATCTGTTTGCACACTCTTATTCAGCGTTGCATCAGCAACAGAACTGTAGATATAATTCAGAACCCTGTAGAAACAGTGGAAAGGTCATATTGGTCATGTCTGCAGAAAGAAATCATGCAAGCCCAGGGCGCAAAGTGTGAACAATTGTAACAGCCAAGAGAGAGACTGCTCAGACCTGAATACAGTCAGTACTACAAATGGGGGAGATGATGGTATATATATTAAACTAGAAATTGATGGGCATCCAGTAAACATGTTTCTTGATACAGGTGCATCTGTATCACTGATATCAGAGACTGTTTACAAGAACTGTTTAGGTAGAATTGCATTGCAGAGCTCACATTTACAACTTACTTCTTATACTGCAGAGAAGATTCCAGTGCTTGGAGAGATTCTAGCACCAGTCACATATAAAGGTCAACCATTTACATTGCACTTAGTGGTTGTGGAAGGTGACAGGTCCACCCTTTTGGGTAGAAATTGGATGAAGCGCATAAAGCTAAATTGGCCTAAAATATTCACTATAAAACAAGCTTCAGCTACAGTACCTTTCAGAAAAATCTAGAACAGGTATTGTAATGATTCTCTCTTAAAGGAAGTTTTTGGCAATATAAAGGGGTTAAAAGCAAGTACTGTATCACATTAAATTCAGATGCAAACCCCATACCCCATTTTTCATAAGCCATGTCCCTTGCCATATTCTCTTAAAGAACCTGTGGAGAAAGAACTAGATATAATCGAACATTATGGTATTGTGTCTCATGTTAAATACAGCAACTGGGCTGACCCAACTGTAGTGGTTTCCAAAAAGGACAAAACAATTAGACTTTGGGGTGACTATAAAGTCACTGTTAATTGCTGTGTATAACCAGAACCCTACCCACAACCAAATGCTGAGGACTTGTTTGCTACACTTACTGGAGGTAAATACTTTGGCAAAATTGATTTATCAAATGCTAAAGCTGGATCCAGATTAAAAGTCAAATCTTAACATCAACACACACACAGGTTTGTTCCAATACCAGATTCTGCAAGGTATTGACCATGTGGTCTGTTTTGTGGATGACATTTTGATTAGGTTCATCTGTTGAAGAGCACTTAGCCCTGTTAGATAAGGTATTTTCAAAATTGAAAGTATCTGGAGTGCGAGTAAAATTGTCTAAGTGTCCAAGAGTTTGTAGAATACTTAGGATATTGCAGAGATGCACAAGATCTTCACCCAACAGAAACCAAGTTAACTGTTATTGTTAATGCACTCTTACCTGAACTACGCTCTTTCTTAGGACTGCTACATTACTATGGAGGTTTTCTTCCACATTGCTTCAACCCTTACATGAACTTTTGCAGAAAGATACCAAACTTGGTTAGCTGAGTGTGAAAAAGCATTTCAGGATGTGAAGCAAAGACTAACCAACAGCAAGTGGCTAGCACACTATGACCCTGGTAAGCAAGCAAGACTAGCATGTGATGCCTCACCCTGTGGAGCAGTTATATCACATATACTACCTAATAGAGAAGAACATCAATTTGCCTTTGCGTCTAGAACCCTAACTCAAACAGAGCACAACAATGCTTAAATAGAGTGGGAGGCACTAAGTATGATTTTTGGAGTGAAAAAAAATCATAAATATCTTTATGGAAGGAAATTTTCATTGATCACTGATCACAAACCACTTCTGACCATTCTTGGGCCAAAATCTGCCATTCCAACATTGGCAGCACTTTGAATACAATGCTGTGCACCTCTCCTATTAGCATATGACTATGCTATTTTATGTAGACATTCTCAGGATCATGGAAATGCAGATGCTGTGTCAAGGCTGCCATGCCTACATCCAACAGATGTCCACAAAGAAGGTGTCGTTTTTCAAGTTTCATTTGCAGAGGAACTACCCCTTCTGGCCAGAGTGTTGGATTTGACTTACAAAGGTTGGCCCAACTACAGCACTGACAAAATAATTAAGACATATTTTGAAAAGAGAGATGAGCTTTCCATAAATCAAGGTTGCTTACTATGGGGAATACTCGTTTTCATACCTCCAAAATATCAGCAGAGGCTATTGCATGAACTCCATGAGGGCCATACAGGTGTAAACAGGGTGAAAGCACAGGCTTGTCTGGTGCTCTGGTGGCCAGGTCTGGATCAGGAAATATTTGTAAGTGTGCTGCTTGTGGTTCTGTACAAAATCAGCCAGCCACTACACCCTTTCACCCATGGACATGGGGTACATTGGCATGGGAAAGAATCCATATTGACTATGCTGAAATAAACCAGCAAACATTTCTTGTGATTATAGATAGCTATTCCAGGTGGTTAGAGGTGTTATTCACTAAAATGAGTAAAATATTGCTTTGCTGCACGATTTGTTTGCATCCTGTGGTCTACCAAAAGGAATTGATTTCTGAGAATGGACCTCGATTAACATCTCATGAATTCCAATACTTTTTTTAAACAAAGTGGTATCAGGCTCAAATTGACCCCACATTATCATCCAGCTTCAAATATTGCTGCTGCTGTTCCCACATTTGAGAAAGCTTGGATGAAACACACATTTGCCAGTGAGTCAGCTAGTACTACAGCAGATCTGAGAGCAAGTGTGGAGCAGGGCTGTATTACCTCCCATGTTCAAATACATGCATAAAGTTCCTGTGCTGGTCTGACTCAGCTTTCCAGAGCCAGCAGCTGCATTAAAATGGAGAAAAATCCTCCAATGAGAATCCTGCCTGATCTGTGTAAATCTGGCTCCATGTTCTTTATTACTCCCTTTGAGGTCTACTTAAAGGGAGTATTTTCTGAAAACTACTCTGACCAAATCCACATGGGTTTTCCCCTTTATTTATCAATAGAATTTTTCCGAACATTTCATGCATGTGAAAAAACTCAAAAAAATTCAAATCATAAGAATTTTTTTTTCGGAAACAGATTTTTTTCAGAAAACCACAAAATCTTCAGAATATTGCACGAAACCCAGCACAGATCACAATATCTTCAGGACTTCTCCCATTGACTTCTGCATAAACTTGGCAGGTCTGAGTTGGAGTACTTTTTTATTCAGACTTCTAACACCCTCGGAGTTTAATATATTACAAAAATTTCAAGTTTTTGGCATTCAGACTTTAATAAATAACACCCTAAGTATAGGGTTTCCCTTGTGTATTGCTTCTGACAAAGTCTTATCAAAACTGACATATTTATCAAACTCAATACTTGTTATCATAATGTGTTTATTGTGCACAGTGTTGGACTTTAATAGCAATTCAAATCTTGACCCACAGTAGGTATTGCATTCAGGGAGAAAGGGTTCGGGGAATCTTTTTTCCCAGGCTTGAACAAATCATTCCAACATAAATTGTTAAATCTTTATACCACTCTTAAAGAGTTAACAATAGCCAATAAATCTGCACCTCCTCTTTTTGGACATTTGCCAGGACACTATGTTTGCCTACTTAACTATATTCTGTTATTAAAGGCTATTTTGCAATGAAGGTGTTTCTTTTGCACACACCTTCTGGTGACTAATTCTACTGACTCAGAGGACATACCTTTGCATGCAGTAGTTTCCCTAGAATTCATGTCTGCTGCTGCATATAAAATATATAAAAAACAAAAGTCATGATATCCTTTTCCTGCAATAAAATTTACCATATTGAGAAAAGTGCAATATAAAGCCAAGTCTATTATTGTAAGGGGCAGATTTACTATTTGTGTGAATGATTAGAAATTCGATGGAATTTTTTTTTTATTTGAATTTTCAAATAGTTTTTTGGCCACGTTGACCATCAAATTTGAAAAATTAGATTGCATCGAATGATTTGCATAGATCGAATAAAAATCTATTCGATCATTCGACCATTTGATGGTCGAATTACTTGCCCTTTAAATTTTATTCTATTGCCTAGTTCGCCAGATTAAACCTACCGAATCGCTGTATATCCCGATGGGAAGCTCCCATAGGAGCTTTTTTTTAGATTGAATAAAACAAATTCGATCGAATAGTTAAAATAGCTTGAATTGTTCGATTCGACTGATTTTATCGATCAAATAGTTTTTTATTCGATCATTCAATTTATTGAATATCGTTAAAACCCTTCAAATTCGAATATCCAATTAGAAGGGTTAAAATTCTATGAAAATTTGATGGTCGCATTCAAGGGTTTTTTAACCCTCAAATTTGACTCTTAGTATATCTGCCCCTAAGTGTTTGGTACTCTTGTAAGAACTAATCTGTTTTTACACAAGTTCAGAAATAAAAAAAAAATTTAAAAAATACAGGTATGGGATAAGTTATCCAGAAACCCATTATCTAGAAAGCTCCTTATTACAGAAAGGACATCTCCCATAGACTCCATTTTTTTTCCTTTTTCTCTGTAGAAACAGTACCTTGTACTTGATCCAAACTAAGATATAATTAATACTTATTGAAAGCAAAACCAGCATATTAGGTTTACTTAATGTTTACATGATCTTATGTCCCAAAATGATTGAACACTTTTTATTTAAAAAAAAATTATTTTAAATGTGTGAAATGCCTGGTCTTTTGCAGGACAGTTTTTTGAATGTTTAATCATTGATTGGGTCAATTTTCTGGAAAGATGGCAAATAATCTACTCAAGAAATCAGTAAGAATTGAATTATTAGATTAGCGTTAACTTTGCATAAAAAGATTTTCATACTTTTGACCAGATTCAATTTGATGAAAAAAGTTTTTCTCCTCATTCGATTCCAGATTTGCCCAAAGAGTCAGATTCAATTTAATGAGAAAAGGTTATTTTATGGTTTTTCATGTGAAAATACAAGCACCAGATCAGTGTCACAAAGTTCTCTCTGCCACCAGTACACATCACCCCTAAACTCCTCACATACCTTTTTCCAGCATGACCGGGTCGGGGAGGGAGGTAAGGAGAGGAAGTACAGGGAAGGGGTCTGGGCTGGTGGAGCCCAAAAGGGCCAGGACCCACCATGGTTTTTCTAATGTTCAGTCCAACCCTGGGCAATATTCAACATGAGAAGAAAAAACTTTTTAGACTACATTAGAGAATGAAAACATTGTCTTCATTGTCCTCACATCTCTCTGTGAATATCGGTATTGCAAAGTTGTTGTGTCTTTTTTAAATTGCATTTCTGTATTGGTAAATATGAATAGAAACATAATTACCATGTTATTACTTATTAAACCACAGGACATTGCAGGATTTGGCAATTAAGTTCTCTGGAAGGGAGTATTCAGGTATGACATTGAAATGTACATTTCCAAGAAAAAAACTTACTCCGACTAAGAAGTATGCAAAAGATATACAAAATCAACATTTTCCATGCAGTTAGTAACTGAATTATTTGATTCAGATATTAGAAGGTTCTTGGGGGAGAGTATTGATAATGAGTGATTTGTTCTTGAAGGCCCAGTACTTACTTTGACTTGAGCTTAGCAAGGGAGGATATCAAAACTAATGTAAGAGGCAATACAAAAGCAAGTAACATGTTTAAGTGTTGGACCACTCCTTACTGCCCATTCTTAGCCTTCACTTTGTGATGATGGAGCATCTGAAACATTCTTGGTTTTATTTGTAAAAGGTGAAGGTGAGTCATAATTTTTCCTATACAAGACACCCCAAGTGCTGCTCAAGAAATCTTAAAAATTACTTTTGTGTCAATGTTATGAACTTAGTTCTCTAAAAATAAACAAGTTGTCAGTAAAAAGAAAAACATTACAATGTTAAATGGACACTAAGTTCAAGAATCATTACTATTCTGCACTTTATGACATGGTAATGGTCCCAAGCATTCCTTCACCAACCAAAATTAACTCAGCATGTTCTTATGTCAATAACTGTTATATCAGTTCCTGACATCCCAGCTTTGGATATCAGCTCTACATCCGAGTGTGCATCCATACTGGCTGATTGGGAAGATGCTGCAGTTATTGAAGACTTACAGGAAGAACCAAGTGTCCCTAGAACAATCAGATTTTTCATGGAAATAGCATCTGTTAATATAACATTGCCAGAAACAAACATGGGAAACTGAAAACTTTGAATGAGAAATATGGCCATTTTCATCTACATATTTCTCATTCACAAAACCCTAATAAAACAATTTATAATAATACAGTATGTAAAGCAAAATATGCTTTGTTCTGTATTTAAAGTTCCTAGTGTTTTGGCAAACAGATCCACTAAAATTTCATGCTCTATACAGCTAATCTGCCAATGTTTCTCTAACCATCCTCCAAGTGTGACTCTTAGGGGCAGATTTATTAAATTTGTGTGAAGGATTCGAAATGCGATCGGATTGTCTATTTTCGATTGTGTGAATTGTCGAATGTGCAAATTAAGTAATTTCGACCATCGAATATGGAAAATTCAACCACATCGAATAGATTGAATAGATTGAATAAATATATATTCGATCGCTCGACTATTTGTTGATCGAAGAATTTGCCCTTTAATTTTTATTGAACTGCCTACTTCGCCAGATTGAACCTACCGAATTGCAATAGAAGCCTATGGGAAACCCCCATAGGCTTTTTTTTAAGTTTTCTTATCAAATAGTATTCATACGATCGAACGCTGTGAATATTCGATCCGTACATATTTTTCATAAAAACGTTCATTCGTACGATTTTTACAAATATTCGAAAAGCGCTCAAAACCTTTGAATATTCGAGGGTCAAATTCGAGGGCTAAAAGCCCTTGACAATTCGACCCTTGATAAATAGGGATATAGCGAAC
>CM044447.1:112010662-112087084 GCA_024363595.1 Xenopus borealis | reverse complement strand
GCGAACAGTCCGCGACATCCCTATTGATAAATCTGCCCCATACTGTTCTAAATGCAGCAGTGGATGACACCTTATGCACGGACTTGAAAAATCACTGCCCCTACTGTATGTGTAACTGTGGTTGAATGGCAAAGAGGCTTAAGGTTTCTAATGCCGGCCCTAACCAGGGCAAAGCTTTCTATACTTCCTCTGTAAAGAAAATAAATTAGGAAAACAAAAAAGGCTGTGTGAACAAAGGGTTGTCAAAGAGAAGTCTGCTCAGTCCATAATTGCACTCTCAAAGTGTAATTTTATTTAGCTCTAACACAAGCTTTAGTCTCTCTCTCTCCAGGTTGTTTGCTTAAGAACCTCTGTGATAACTTGATTTTAGAATAAGGAAAATATATTTTAGATTGAATTCTTTCTTGGCACAGAATAGTTGACATAAATAAATAAACATAGAATATACAGTATTCAATATATATTCTCTTTAAGAGCTCGGGCTTCAAAGCTTTTAGAATAAGTTATAGACATGTATTGTATTTCCAATCATATACTCTCACAATGCTCAAATACAAATGACCTTTTCATTTAAATCACTCTGCTTTCTTGTGTATGTAATAAACATTTTAATTGTTTCATACATTTCCACTTTAACAGACAATAAAATATCTGGAGTTTAAAATTTAAGAAGACAATTTCCCCATTCTCTGTTTCTCTTGCCAATCTTGCCAGTGACCGTTTTTGGTAATTGCTAAACAAATTCTATCTGAATATGGGGAGAAAAACATTGTCATATTGCATAAGCAGAGAAAGAAAATTATTTATTTGAGTTGAGCATAACATGATTAATCAATATGCTATAACAATCAGTCTTACTAGTTAAGCTACAAAAATAAATCTTAGCTGTGCACACTTTGCGATTCCAGGCTTCTTCGGGCGACTAATCTCCTCAAAATGTCTTTCTGCTGGCAAGAATGTGAATCCCCGGTGGGACGACATGTGAAGCGCTTTAGTTTTCCAAGTTGCCCAAAGTTTCCTTCAGAAAACGAAGCACTACTTATGCCATCCCACCAGTGATTCAAATTCTTGCTGGCGGGAAGGCATTTGCGAAGATTAGTCACCTGAATAATTTGTCGCTGGGCAACTTATCTCCTCAAAATTTTACTGTGTGCCACCAGTCTTAAGGGAGACTTGTGCATTTACCCAGAATAGGACAGGCTGGGAATTAAAGGTGCCATACACTCTAAGACCCATTGTTGATTCATGGATATTGGTTGTGATCATCTGGCCAGCATACACGTACCGGACAGGGCAGCCATTAGAAATCACAGAGCACAACAAAATTTTCAGGGGCCCTGCCCACCCTGGCACCCAAGCTCCACCCTTGATCACGCCCACTTCACGTCAAAGTTAAAAGACCACACAGACATCAGCGCTAAAAAAATAATCTCCCACATATATTTATGGTCAGGGTTCCCTTATAACTTAAAATAAACATTGGTGCCAGGGCCGACCCATAAAAGGTTTTGTGAAAAAAGCATTGGTGCCAGGGCCCCTCTTACAAGTTAAAAAAATTGGGGCCCCAAAAAATATTTTTTTTAAAAAAACATTAGCATCAGGGACCCCCTTACAAGTTAAAAAAAATTGGTGCTCCAAAAAATATTTTTTTTTTAACAAACATTGGCGCAGGGCCCCCCTTACAAGTTAAAAAAATTTGGGCTCCAAAAAAAACATTTTTTAAAAAAACCATTGGCGCCAAGGCCCCCCTTACAAGTTACAAGTTAAAAGAAATTGGGGCCCCAAAAAAATATTCAAAAAAAAAAACCTTGGTGCTAGGGACCCCTTACAAGCTAAAAAAAATGTAAATTTAAAATTAAATTTTAAAAAAAATTGGTGGCAGGGGCCTATAGAGTATTAAAATAAAACATTGGTGGCCAGGGGATTAAAAAAAGAAGAAGAAGAACATTAGTCTTCTGTTCAACAAAAGAGTAGTGATTTACACTTGTCTTTCTTGGATATTTATATGGTGCTGCTGTTATTTTTTTCACATATTCCTGTAGCTGCAGTGTCAGTTTTTCAGGGCGAAGTCCATTTTAAGCAGGGGCAAGTACAAAAAAGGCTTTTACTATCTGCAAAATAAATATATTGTGTTCTGTAACCAGTTCATAGCATTTCTGTGCAGCAGGTAATTTTCCATTATACAATCTGTTTTGATAACTGGTCATTTTTATCACCTGAAATGTTTTATTTTCTAACAGATTCCTCAAACGAGAGTTGTTTATTTTTTTCTTAAAGACTTTTGATTATTTTATAAATACAGTTGTGTTCCAAATGTGAAGTTCCAAATTAGGAATGAAACACATCTCTTGCATTTCATAAAGTAAAACACTTGTAGGGGTTATGATTTAAAAGGCCCTGTTTGCCCAGGTGCAGTAATCCATAGCAACCAAGCAGCAGGTACAAATTACTGATCATTTGTTTAAAAATCAACATATTGATATGGACTAATGTATAGTGTAGTTTCAGTTTGTTAAGATTCTTAAATAGGCCACTTAATATGATATCAATCTGTTGTGTATGTATTCATTTAAGGGGTATAGTTTTCCCTTAAATGAAAGAAGCATTGGGTTCCTATGGATGAAGAAACATAGTGGTTCAGACAACTTTTAATTCCACTTAATCCCATAACTAATAGCAGTCTGGGGTCCTCAAGAACGCTTCTCACATTCTGATCCTCAGTAATCCACTACCCCAAGGAGATTGGTACTTAATGCATTTAGCATAGGAGCCTTTGGGTGTAATGTAATTATCTGTAATAATTATTTAAAGAACAAATTGTTGCCAAAGGAAATAGTTACCCGAAAATTCTATGCAACTTATAAAAATATCCAATTACCTCCATTCTGATTGGGTCTGGGCTGCTCACAACAGCAACTTCTGCAACTGCCGGGTGTGCAGTCAACGCACTTTCAATTTTTAAATGGACCAATCCGATGACTAAAGGCATAGCAAAAGATAAAACATTATTTTTAGGTGGGTATTGTTTTTTGCATTAATTATCATTTATATCTGACACAAGGGCAATGTCTGAGCATGAAAACATTAAACTGGTCTGCAAACTTGGTTGTAAATTTCTCTCAATCCCAACTGCTTTTTTATCTCTGTAGTTACATATTTTCAAACAAGCCCTAAAACAATACATTACTTTTCTTTGTCCTAGCTTTCGCTGTATTAAGGCATATGAGTTAGTAAAAAGAGGTCACGTGCAGAGGAGCTTTTGCCAAGAGGGATAGGTCGAATATTGCCTCAGGTGACACTTAACTATGGTTGATAAAAAGCTTGTTTAGTATTAATTAAAGAGGATGTCTTCCCCCAATGGAGTGACCCAGGCCTGAAGAGTTGAAGGAGGGAAGCCATGACAGGGTTAGGAAGGCAGGAAGGTGGAAGGGTCAAACAAAGATCATAGGGTGAAAGAAGGACAGAAGGAGTAGTCAGGAGACCACAACATGAGCTCAAGCCAGAGCACTTTGCCAGCAGAGGGCAGAATCCAATCCACCTGCCAGAAAATGGTTTGGGTAGAGGGTAAGAGATGTGGGGGTGTTTGGATGTTTTGGCTTCTCCTGGTGGGGTTTAGGTCACAGCATGGGGGTTTGGTGAGGGAATGCTTGCGAACAGTGGGAAGGGCCTAGTACTGGGGTTTATTATGTGTGGTTTAACTTCATTGGCTAGTAGTGTCAATGTTTATTCAATTGTTTTTTCAATTGATATGTAACCTGTTAGTTTGTTAATAAAGCTGTGGCCATTTCACATCTATCCTGGACTGTTGTGTGTATTTTCTTGGGGAGAACAGGGAAAAGGTACGTGACAGGGGTTCAGTAGGGGGGGTCCTGATGACCAGATGCCTTGAAGCTGCCCTGCTCAATGAGCCATGCAAGAAAATGTAACTCAAGCAACTTTCCAATATACAGGAATTGGACCTGTTACACAGAATTCTCTGGACCAGATAATGGATTGTTCCGTAATTTGGACCTTCATACCTTAAGTCAACTAGAAATCAAGTAAACATTAAATACACCAATTAGGCTGGTTTTGTTTCCAATAAGGATTCATTATATCTTAGTTTGGATCACATATAAAGTACTGTTTAATTACTACAGAAAAAAAGTAAATCATTTTTAAAAACTTGGATTATTTGGATAAAATGAAGTTTATAGATATGGCCTTTCCATCATTCCATCAGCTTTCTGGATAATGGGTTTACAGATGACAGATCCTTTACCTGTACATAAACATTTCAACGATTTCCAGTTACAGTATTTGCAAATGAAATTGCATTTGAACAAAGTCTTTCTTGGTGGGACAATTACAGAGGAGGGAATTGTAAAATACAATTACAATTGTCTTTTACATTTACATATAGATTATTTAAACATGTTCATTGGAAAGTTGCTTAGAATTACATTTCTTTCAATCTGAATTTTTTTTTTATCATTCTTTGGATGGGCATATCCTATAAGCAACTTTTACTACAGATAAAATGTTGAGTTGAGATACAATTACAATTGTGTTTTACATTTACATATAACCAGAATAATTAAACATGTTCATTAATGTGCATTGTAAAGTTGTTTAGAATTACATTTCTTTCATTATTCAAAACAAAGTTTATAATTCTGTGGACTGGCATATCCTAAATGCAACTTTTACTACAGAGAAAATGTTGAGTTGAATGTGTGATATTTATTTACAGTCTCTTACCCATCTTACATAACAGTGGTGGTTACCCATCGGCATTAGCGTTTTTTGGGCTGGTGCCCCTATAAAATGTTAACATTTAGGAAGTGTGATTATTAAGATTGTGTATAATCCTGTATAAACTACTGGAAGCTGATTTAATTAAGAACGGCACAATCCTGTAGGCCTTCTCCATTACATACTTCTGACTTACTTTCCAGTCAGTTCGAAGCCAAGCTTAAAGATGCAGTGGTTGTGTTCTATCATTTTAGGGGAGCCTGTGGTTCCATTGGACATTACTTTTCCTCTTCACAAAAGAGTGCTTGTCATCAGCCACTCTTTATAAGGTGTAAAAACATTGTTTAATTAGTACAATTATATTGCATTCTTGACATTCCATATGATGTATCTTATGCTTGGCACCTACTGGAACAGGCTTTTGAAATCCAGCCATCCATCTATTCTTTTTGCAGATATCAGCATTTTAGTTTCTAAATATGGAAACTGAGTCACAAGGGAATCACTGGTTATAATACATTTAGCCATTGATGTTGTACCCGGTACAGAATGTCTCTTTCTGTCAGTTGGGTTGTTGCAGGGATGAGAACCACACCTTGAAATTACATTATAATGTTGAACACATCAGCAGCTTTTGTCATAAATTATCTACTAGACTTCAGTTTGATCAGTCAATATCTTTCCTCAACCCACCCCTTGTTGACATACAAACTAGAGCCCAATTCATGGTTTAGAACAATGTGTTATCCCTATGCTGCTTGATTTGATGAGAGGTTATCTGCCAGCTTGTTCAGCTGAAGGTCAGATGCAGACCTCCAAGAGATCTTTATGTCTCTAAAAATGATCTGGCCGTACTTAACAGCCACCATTCTGACCATTCTGTTGCCTGCTTTCCTGGAGAGAAAGCTTATCTCCTCAAAGCTCCACTTGATCTTTCCTCTGCTACCATCTAGCCACCAGAAAGATGGCTAGTTAAAAGAAAGCGAACTTAGTGATTCTTAGAAGGACATTATTGTTACAGTGTATATATTTGCAAAAGTGACAGTATTTAACAGTATATGTGTACAGCTTGGTATTAGTACAAAGAAATGGGATGGGTAATGTAACAATAATAGCAAGTATAGCAGAGCAACCAATCATAGACATTCAAACAAGAGTTCAGAAGATACTACTTGCTGATTGCTATGGGTTACTTGGTCAAAATATAATTTGCAAAGTTGAAATATTCCAACAAGACAATGGCCCTAAACACATTTGAAATCTACAAAGGCATTTATGCAGAGGGATAAGTTCAGTAGTCTGGAATGGCCATCACAGTCTGCCGACTTGAATGTCATTGAAATTCTATGGGTTGATTTGCAGCAGGCTGCCGTTGCTCGGCAGCCATCAAATTTAACTGAACTGGAGATATTTTGTATGGACAAATGGTCAAAAATACTACAGGAAAATAATAAACTGGTACTTGTTCCTCTGTGGTTTGAGTTTTAAGTATCGCTGCACCTTGCTTCCATCCAAAGCCATCAATAGTAGTTCAAAAATGGTAGGTGTGGATACAAAATAGCGCAGAGGTTCTGCTGCAAAAGTGCCTTTATTTAACATGACATGTTTCTAGCACAAAGGCCCTTTATCAAGTGTATATAAGCCAAACCAGTGTACAGCAATAAATACAATAAGCCCCACTCACCATCCATCTGATTGGTCACTTCAGCAAGTGCTGAGAGAATTTTCAGCCTGGCTGCTTAAGTGGATCAGTCATTAGGAATTCCCAGGTGATGACTCCATAGTCCATGATTTTATACTCCAAGTGAAAACTACCGCAGGAATCAAGTCTACACCTGGCGGGCTGACCGGAACAAGCAGAGGCAAGCACGGTACTCTCCTCCTCACTACAGTGACAACGGGCGGTGGAGACGAGGCCCAGAAAGTGGCTCTAAGCGGCAGCTGAATAAGAGAAAGGAACAACCATCGCTATACAGGGGAGATTCCGGTGATTTTTCTAGCAGCAGCGACCTAAGTGGGGCAAGTTTTTATACCAGGATACACCCCTACAGCAAACCAGGACCCCCGGGCCCCAAAAACAAAATCCCAAAGAATTAAGAGGGATTCCCAAACTTTTACATATGACTGTATACTGTAGAACAGCAAATAAGCAAACACACCAAATGTCACCCTAATTGTACATAATGCAGATCTACTACCCCTGCATCTTCACCAGGCAAAACAAGGTGTGCCAGACAGTTTCATAAGCTAAGATGGGTTTCTTTTAACATCAGAAAAATTGTAAAGTGCATGCTTATTTAAGCGACATGTTTGCTTTTTGTAAAGTAGATATTTAGATTACAACAAAGAGTTAAGGAAAGGGGGTTGTGTGCAGGTAATCTAATTATCTATCTCACCAGAACCAAACATGGAGAAGCTACAGTTTCCTTGTTTATCTTGTTTAGATCAAACTGGTTTCGCTGTTATTAAACCTTATACTATATATTATAGTATAATATGCAAAAAGTATGCCCGTCGTAAACCCTATTCATTTAGCTCATGTTGAATAAAAGGGTATACAGTACTTCACCTTTAAGTTAATTTTAGCATGTTACAGAATACCTCTTTTTCAATTTTTATGTTGTTTTTGAATTCTTCTTCTGACTGTGAGGCTAAAATTTTATTGTTATTGTTTAATGACTTATCTTTTACTCAGGGCTCTCCTCTTTATCTCCTGGTCTCTCTTTTAAAGCACTCATCGGATAACTGCTGACATTCCAAACCAGAGAGCTGCTAAATTAAAAGATAAATAATCCAAAAATTTAATTGAATCTAAAAGAAAATATTTGTCTGTCACATGTAAAAGTCAGCAATGGGAAATTTAAACATATCTATTACCTGCAAAATGGTACAAAATGCATATGCAATGCATATTTAATGTAAGATGATGAAATTGCTTCTTTCGCTATAAGATTTTAGACAGTATTTTTTATTTGGGTTGGTGCCCTTTAAAGGGATACTGTCATGGGGAAAAAAATTTTTTACAAAATGCATCAGCTAATAGTACTGCTCCTTCAGAATTGCGATTATAGTTCATCATGTTCCTTTATGCCCTCAGAATATATATTTTTTTAAAATACATCAAATGGAAAGCAAAAAATAAAATATATTACCTTGCTCTTGGATCTGTCTCTTGAACTGTGAGCCAAAAGATTGTGTGCCTCAAACAGGATACACATTCAAATATAGACAAAGACAAACTTTACCTAAATTAATATTTAGGTATGCACTGCCAGGTGATGTTGCGATGGCTGATTCTGTTAATGCCTTTAAGAGTGACTTGGGTGTTTTCTAGGACAGACATAATATCATAGGCCATTGTGATACTAAAATCTACAGTTAGTATAGCTATTGGTAGATATAGTTTATGTGAGTGCATGGAAGGATTGGTAAGCATATGTGTATATACAGTATGTGTGCTCAGTTTCATTTGGAGGGGTTAAACCTGATGGACTCTTGGTCTTTTTTCCAATTTCCAGTTTCCAGTACCTAATCTTGTTATAACCTTCCTGAATTTGGGATCTAAAGATCTAATAAATGATAGTAATAAAAAATGTATCCCCCTTTCTAGGAAGACTATGATTGCATTGCTATTGTCACTATACACAAGGAAAGTATTGCCAAAACCAAAAAAGGGTAGTTCCTGGGATTGAATATAACCATATTTTTAAAAGGTTAGTCATAAAAACAACAGCAAATAGTTAATAAATAAACATTCATACAACTTTCAGACCAATTACTGAATCCAAACACCTAACCTAGCCAACCAATATCTGGACAGGGAAGGCAGATATCTTGAGTGCCCTCTAACAAAACTGATGGAAATTTGTCAAAAAGTATTGATTTATTATATCATTTATCCTAGACACAGAAAAGTGACAATAATAAGTGTTCTGCAGATGCCTGTATATATATATATATATATATATATATATATATATAATAGCACAATTAAGTGGACGCACTCCTTCCAGACTTGCTTCTCTAGATGGTGCGTTGGTCAAAGATTCATTCATCCATATTCTCAAAAGGACCCGCACTCCAAATTGCAGTTGTGAACTCAAATGTGTTTTATTAAACAATGCATATCCAACGTTTCGGCCCACGTTGGGGCCTTTCTCAAGGCCTTGAGAAAGGGACCCAACGTGGGCCGAAACATTGGATATGCATTGTTTAATAAAACACATTTGAGTTCACAACTACGATTTGGAGTGCGGGTCCTTTTGAGAATATAGATATATATATATATATATATATATATATATATATATATTAAAAAAAATAGAATAAGAATATAAAAAAAACCATATCAAATTAAAGAAATTACCTTGTTCTTAGATCTGTTTCTTGAGCTGTGAGTCAAGAGATCTTGTGCCTCAAACAGGATACACATTGAAATATATGTACACATTTAAAGAAAGACAAACTTTGCCTAAATTAACCTGTACTTAGTAATTAGCTTGGCCTACACAGGTCTAATGTTAATCCAGACAACTGATTACAAAGTGTCAATACATCAATTTTTTTGGTCAGCGATATTAGTATCATTAGGAAGCATGTGATCTCCTCTTAACATTATATTATTTATGAGTGTGTCAACCTATTTCAAAAGTTGATTTTTACAGATTGACTCCCCACCATACATATGTAAGATGGCCATATATGAGCAGACATGGTATGTTCTCTGACTGATTGGGAGCAGCAGGTGAACAATGATGATGGGTAAAATTTTGCTAAATGCTTTGACATCAATGTGCAATTCTTTTCAAACCAGGTTAAAAAGTTCTCACATCCATAGTACATGGATATCAGTCAGAATTGTGGGCACTATGTATACAAAGATAACTGTACCAAACTTTGTTTTATAAGATGTTATCAATGCTTGTATGACCACCTTTTGTGCCCCCCTAACCCACTTCCTTTCAACTTTTCTTCTATGGGAAATAAACTGCTGGATTATTAACCCCATAAATCTTTTAGCTCGATAACGGCGTGATAATTCTGTGTATTCTAAAAGCAATATTACTTAATAAAACTTTTACCCAGCTCTCCAGGGCCAATAATAGCAATAAAATGCAAAATGATCCTCTAATGAGAATCCCACCACCCAAATCTGTGTAAATCTGGCTCCAGAATTAAGTGCAAGGTCTGGTACACCTGTCTTAAGTAAGGCTTCCTGTGTGTGTTGTACGAATGAAAGGGTTTACATTTGTGCAAAGGCCATTTTCAACAGTGCATGCTCAAGGATGCCCATATTGAGTAGGATGGAACTTGTGCTAAAATAGTACACCAGGCCCAACTTGCATGCTTTTGTATTTCACAGCAATTACTAGTATACTGGAATTCTGGATATTATTTCCTGTGCTCAGAAACACACTTTTTTATCAAATGGGACACCTCAGTTAATTCAGCAAACCATGGGTTATAACCATTGTCGAGGGCGTGGCAGTGGGTAAAACACCCATTTTTAGGAGAACTAAAACCTAAAAACCCTAAACCTTAAAAATTAATATGGCTAAAGTTTCAGATTCTCAGGACTTCAAACTTCTCACAGGGGGTCACCATCTTGGAAAGGGACATGCTCAGTGGGCTCTGAGCTGTTGTTGAGAAGCTAAGCTTAGTGGTTGTCACAAATTATCAAGCAGAAAATGAGGTTGGTCTGTAATATAAGCTGATGTTACAAGGCTGATTAAATTCTGATGCTAGTTGCACTGGTTTCTGTGCTGCCATGTAGTAATTATCTGTATTAATTACTAATCAGCCTTTTATTGTGGGATTTATATTCTATGCGTACTGTATATTGTGAGTGGGTCCCAAAGCTCAGTAAGTGACAGCAACACAGGGCACGTGTAGAGAATCAGCAGAAAAGAAGATGGGGAGCTACTGGGGCATGTTTGTAGACACAGATCTTTACTGCTAAAGGACTGTGGAAGCCCAAACATATGTACAACAACATTTCTAGCTACTCCTTTAGTTAAGCTTTAGTTCTTTAACAAAGGTATTTGCATCAAAAGGGCTCCTTGAACTTTTCTTTAGCTGTGCTTAGTGCCACTGTCTTTCTCCTGCCTCCTCTTTATAATTTGGCACTGTTGCACCTTTTATTACCTTTGCCAATCACCACAGCACAGCTGCATAAAAAGAAATAGGACACACGTGTTATTTGATTGTAGAAAACTGAAAATGACGCCAGCTAGACATAGAAATCTTTAAACTCAATTATGAACCACTCATGTCAAATTGCAAGCACAATGTTTTGAATGTTGACACTTTGGCCACAATTGCATCACCCCTGGTCACTGCAATGAAGCTGGAATCATGGGGAAAAAGCTGAATTATGGGTAAAAAGTATATTAGAGGACATTGTAGATAGATAGATTGGGATCTTTTTTCCAATAGGAAAGTGGCCACCCCTTTGTACTAAATAATAGAGCTTTTATTTAAGAAATGTAGGTGGTTCTTCACAGTGAGGACAGTGAGGTTGTGGAAGGCACTGCCAGGTGATGTTGTGATGGCTGATTCTGTTCATGCCTTAAAAGGGGATCTACAGTTAGCATAGGTATTGGTATATATAGTTTATACATGTGCATTTATAGATAAATCAGTTTAAGTATGTGTATCCATGTGCACTGGGTTTCATTTGGAGGGGGTGAAAGTGATGGACTTTGGAGAATGAACCACACAGGACCAAAGAGGTAAATACTGTATATCACTTTACATCAGAGCAGAGCTTGTTATGTTTACAAAAATATTTTCTTTTTCAAGAGGCATGGTGACTCCTTGTGAAATTGAAACCTCATTCACTGACATTTTTTTAAACCTTTTTTTATTTTGCATTTATGAAAAAAAGTTTTGAAAATTATCGGTAAGGTTTATCCTTTTTCCGAGACAACATCATGGTGGCATTTTTGTTTCCACTCTTTTCTTTTTGCTATTGCCCTTTTGCTGGTATTTTATTACGCAGGCCTTGTGTTCTGCTTTCCCCAGTGATACAGCTGAATTTTAGCTATGCACTTCTTAATTGGCATATGTACAGGAAAATCTCTTTACAATTGGAAAGATTAGATTACTTGTGCCCACCACTTCTGAATTTGGTGCCACAAACAATCTGTTCCTGTAGATGGTATGTGTTCCATTTCTCTGAAGAATAAAACAGAAATTATGGTCAGCAGGTAAATTATGTAATTAAATGTAATGATATTATTATACACACATATGTACTGGATATATTTCAGATTCTTTATACTACATGCACCAGTTTTTTAGAATTAGTAAGAAAATGTGCAGTGGGCAAAGTACAATGGAAAACACGAGCTTGAGGGCGCAGAATACATCTTCTGTATTGTCACCCGTGTGATGTCACTTCTGTGACTTCACTTGTGCAAGTTGGGGGGGAGCTGTTTGGTCTGGTGCCCAGAGTGGACCATACCTAAATGGCACAAATTACTTCCTGTTATCAGGACAATGATCCCTAATTCCTTCGCTGCTCCACCACCAAATGTATGTTGAATGACTCCCATGGAATTTGGTTGATATTTTTTCTGATTTTCTTAAACAAATGTATTCAATTATATAGGCATCTGAGGACCGCTACCCCCAAAATGTCTATAAATAAAGATGGTCCTGCTTCAGATTTCTGTGCAAAACACAGCCATATCCCTGTGATATCCAACCAATCAGATCCACTTTGTCACCAAGGGACTTTAAAATATTTATTTGAATTTGCTTGAAGTTTTAGAACTGTAAAAAGTCCCTTTACCAAAAGCACAACTAAATCAGGCTATAGGCTGAGTTAATGGACCCTGTACCATACTCAATCTGGGTTGATGCATCAGAAGATTGGAGAATGCATTAGAAGGCTACAGTCCATCCCTAAAACATTGTATTGTTCTCACTATATTTTAATAAATTGAGTGACCTCCCTGAAATAAACTTAGGCTTGTGCTTAACTAGCGGTACTGTATACTGTAAGCCAGGGGTGCTCAAAAGGTAGATCAGCATCTACCAGTAGACCTTTAGCTGGTGATCAGCAGATCTCAAGACACTGTCAACAGCTTGTCTAAATCACCCTCCTATTTCATGTTTTCATTCAGATATTAATCACATTAAGGTTACATAAGCAATAGTTGTTTTTTAAATATAGCAATATAAATTCTCTCATAAATGAATATAATATTTAAGTAATATTTTCCATGGAACAGAATACTAACAATGATTTTATGGCTGTAGATCACTAAAAGTAGTACTCACATTAGGGGAGTACGGGCACTCCTGCTGTAAGCTGCTGGATCAGACTGTTATATTATTCATTTTTTGTCCTTAAATTATTTTTAGGAGGCCATTCTCTTTTCTACAGTTTGTCTTAATATACTTACAAATACAGTGGTTCCACATACTCCTTCCTTTAAAGGTGCAATAACAGAAACAAGCCCCACGGCATTCTCAAACCCAGTGCAGCTTTCATCTACGAGTCGGGCACTATTGGTAGCATAATTATAATGTTTTAGCTGGCAGGTCGGAAACGAAGCTTTAATTTCATCCTCACCGCACTTCAAAACAAAGTCCAGGCTTTCAATATCTGAAATACAGTTGAAAAACAATTATTCAGGTGTAGATGCCATGGTATGTGTTTGATTATTTAAACCTTATTGGCACATTAAAGCTGGCTATGTCAGAGCAAATCATTGCTAAATCATTAAATCCCATGTATGAGGGTGGAGGGTGAATTTCATGTCACTTTTTTGTAGCAGTTTTTCTCCCCCCACACACTGATTATGGAATCTGTATCACTTGCTCAAAAACAGGTTTCAGAAATTTTGAGGTTCAATGCCCTTTTACCTACAACATTGGAGCAAGGTCCTCTTTTAGCTCTTTTACAGTGATTTCAGTCCATCAGTAATCTCTTAGACACACAATGTGATGAAATCCAACCCTCATCTTGTCCATTGTTAAGTGATGGATTCTGGGGCTTGAAGTCCATAACTTTCCATAGCTGGTGGTGAATAGATTGTGTGAAAAGCAAGTCCCAAAATCCACCACTTTACAAGGGAACAATGTGAGTGTTGGCTCTCTCTGTGAGCCTATGAAGGGTTGTGAAACTGGTCCCTGCAGCACATGCAGACTATCACATCTAAAATGGATTCCCCTATTTCTGTGTATTATGGGTAATAATGGAGAATAATAATGGATTATTCTTATAGTCTAAAAGTAACTGTTGGAAAGTCCTAATCTCTGATTGAGGTTTACAAGGATAACCTAAGCCTGATGCATCAAATGTTGGCGCATCAAATGTTAAGCCACCATTCTGCCATATTTTCTTATAGCTCTAAATAACAAACCAAAGGACAGGGCAGCTATTAGATAATAAAGTAAGCATTCCCCAAGGTCTGGTTTCCAATAAAGACTAGCAGTTAGTTAGTTTCATTGGTATCGATAGAATGATGGAAAGTAACTTATACCTAGTTCCAGTTACTGGACTTGGTAAAAATGTCTCCCATGTACAGTTATGGGATCTGTTATCCAGAAACTCATTATCCAGAAAGCTCTGGATTATGGAAAGACTGTCTCCCATAGACTCCATTATAATCAAATAATAGAAAATCTTTAAAAATGATTTCCTTTTTCTGTGTAATAATAAAACAGTAGCTTGTACTTGATCCAATCTAAGATATAATTCATCCTTATTGAAAGCAAACCCAGTCTATTGGGTTTCTTTAATGTTTACCTGATTTTCTAGTAGACTTAAGGTATAAAGATCCAAATTATGGAAAGACCCATTATCCTGAAAGCTCCAGATCCAGAGCATTCTGGATAATAGGTCCCATACCTGTAACTTCATATCTGGCTTAAAGGCGACATATTATATAAATAGCAATAGTAATAAATAGGATATAGAAGAAATGTGCTGAGAAAAGTAGTGTTTCGGGATGATCAATTGAAAACCCTACTAGTCCCACCCCTCTGTTCCACTTCCTGCTGACTCATTTTCCAGGCTGTGCAGGGGAGCCAGCAGTACTCAGTACACTGATGTGTGGGAAAGAACCAATCAGCATCTAGACTTACTTGATAGGGAACTGAAGCCTTTCTTTGGTTGTGTGACTGCAGGACTGTGATTGGCTGCCTCCTCCTACTGTGCTTCTGTCAGGGACAGTTAAGTACAAGCCCACCCTTCATTTGAAATATGGAGAGGGACCACAGCAAATCTTAAGGAGTTCCAATAAAGGGGCCATTTTGAATGAAAGTATTATTTTTTAACCTTATATTATTCATTATTACCAACAATAGTATAGGGTTTTTATTTACCCTATATGTCTCCTTTAATTTTTAGAGCATTTGCAATGTTTTACTATAGAGAAACATTTTATACAATGCATTTTAGTCACTCATACCTTTGCACTTGGTGTACTTGCAGTCAAATCCATCCCCTTCAAATCCAGGTGAACAAGTACATGTGTAACCACCATCAGTATTTGTGCATGTGGAATGTTCATGGCATTTGTTGGTTGAGGGTTTTGCACAGTAATCAATAGGCACACAAATGTAATCTTCGTTTACAATGTACCCACTTCTGCAAGAGCATGTGTAGGAGCCAATGGTGTTAATACAAGTACCCTCTGCACATTTGTTTAGCCAGGCATAGGCACATTCATCATCATCAGAACATTTAAGTCCATTACCAAGGAATCCTTCTTTGCAGGTGCATACTTTACTGCCATCATAGTCTTCACAGGTTGCATTGCTGTCGCATTTTGTACAATGAGATGGCACTGAAAAAATAGTACAATATATAAAGTCATGCATTGTAATGCCAACTATCAGTAAAGGAGAAATAAAGGAAGTAGAAGCACTGGATGTTGTATGTCCCACATTTACTTTAACATTGATGCTTTTATTTGGGCCCATAAGCTGTACAAACATTTTACAAGTTTTTAGGGGGTGGCATGCTGCCCAGCCACACCCACATTGATTCAGAAATACTGGGGGTATGCAGGAGATACTATATTTTGTTTAAATTTCCCATGCGCCAATCCCATTGCTCCAGTCCTGATGATAAAAATTTGCGAATAAAAGGCAGAGTATTGGAGCGACAAACGGCTGTGGGCCTAGGTGCGCCCACTATGTAAATCAAGCCCTAATACTCTGTAGCGATGATTATAAAATGTTGGGGCTTATTACCCTGCAGGGGCCTGAAGCAAGGGCTGGGGTACTCATTTTAAAGTCATCTGAAGTTAGATCTTGCCTATTTGCTCTTCTGTATAATCCTGGAATGTTAGGACAAAGGACACTTGTAGAGAAAATTTAAGGTATCAATTACTATGTGTAATAGAATCAAACTGGCTCAAAAGGATCAAAATAACTTTATTATCCACTAAGGGCATTACAACTGCAATGCTTCAAGTATGCAATAAAGGCATTATAACTGATAATTATTCTGGTGCTGTTTTAATTGGATCCTACAGTTGTGTACCAATGGAGAGTGGCCACTGGAGAACATGCACTGCTGAGAAAATATGAACTAATTGTTGTGCTTACTGCTTGCTGTCCATTTACTATGCACAAGAAGTGGTTTGAAAAGCCATATAGAACACTCCACCATGTTTTTTTTTATTTTGTGTCCTGCTTTGTACATAAAGTAGATGAAGTGTTGCTGGTCTTGGTGCTCCAAAATGAAGGGACCTACATGTTCCCAATAAATACATTTTTCCATGTGTTTGTCAGCAATGCATTCATGAGGGGCTGGGTGAGGGAGACATGGAAACGTTCCATCCACTATCTATCCCCTACCTTGCATGTTATTCAGATGTACAAGTCAGGAAATGCCAGCTGGTGCAGTCAATTACATGAGTCTGTACTTACCGCCTGGACAATGGTGGCATGAGGTGTAGAGTACATCCAGTAAATGAGTAAATGCCAGTATATGACCATAATAATGTTGGGATTATGGCTCCATAGGGTGCATATAGTATAAATGTCCAACAACCATTGTTATATAATGGTCACAGCACTTTTGTCACTTGCATTCTTCACTTAAATGATCATTAAAAAGCCTTCAGATTTTCTAATCCTAAAGGGTTCATATGTGGTCTACCCTTTTCCACATAATTATTAAATATTAAAGAAAGAAAGGGGGTCAAAATAAAAACATCTGAGATGAAAACATATAGGTAGGGGCACTGCATATATTGAACTGTGGTAAATGTGGAATAGTAACTATCCTTTTAAATACCCACCAAGGTGCAGTTGTTGATGTCAGTCTATAAAGATATAAAGAGTAAGTAAAGACTGATCTCACCACACAATTCCCATCAGGCATAATTCTTATCCTAATCAGATGTTGACTTACATGCAGTGCTTGGAACTGAAATAAAAAGAAAGAATAAATCAGAGTTCAGGCATATCATTCTGATGCAGTTGGTCCATTGCTTTCCCACCACACACAGCATCTTTTTAAAATTCCTTCTTCCATTGCCTCCACCATGTTTCTCCTTTCTCATTGCTTAGATGTATTTGCAGTAAAGGTGGGACAGACAGGCTACAATGGAAGTGACTAACAGGGTGGCAGAGAGCAGAAGTTAATGGATTGACTGCAGAGAGACAGCAGAGGGGGGGCAGATGAGTGGAAGGCAGCAGAGGAAGCAGAGAGGGAAATGTGAGAGAGCTGTCAACTTAAATGTACTGAATAGTAGATTATGATAAATAAGGTAGCCCCCCATTAAAAAGTCTAAGGTTATTAAGAGTAACATCAATGGTCTTTAGTCTCATACTTTTATATTGTCCAATAACTCCTCTATGACTTATAATATCTTTATAAATTACAGAAGATTCCCAATCATATGCAAACCACAAAATATTGTTCAACACGTTATGGAGCCAATTAATGAAGACTAACATTCGTTCCACAATTTAAGGTTCTTTTTGAGCTAAAACTAACAGATTGAAAAATCCAGCATCTAAAATCTAAAAGCTGCCGAGTTCATGTAGAAGTCCATGGGAGTTGTACTAGGCCAAACGCATGCTTATAAACTTACAGCTTTGAGCTATTCAGTTTCTTTTACATTATTTTATTTGTGCTTTTTTATACTCAGATTATTTAATACATTCCCAAACTTTCGAGTTTTTAGTAAAATGTGAGTTTATTCAAAGGTGACAAAACCTCTAAAGTTACACAAATTTGAATAAACTCGCATTTTTTAAAGAAATACTCAAATGTTTGCTTATAATTATTTACAGGTTCAAAAATGATTCATACAACATGAATGTACTGAATAAATAGTTGACATTTTGCCTAGGACTGCTCCCATTGACTTCTTGCAGGGTTTTAGATGCTGAAGGTTTACATTTGAGTTTTTTGGGGGGTTTATTTACCTTTTAATCCTTCCACTCGTATGGAATGTGGGCCTTCTCCACTTACATCTATATTCCAGGTTCCATTCTTTGGGCTTCTCACACTGTACATGGACCCCCATTTTTCAGACATAACCTTTTTCAATGACACACTACTTTCTAAAAATAGAAAACAATATTATTTTTAAACACCTTCCAATGCTTGTGCTTGAAACATTTAGGCAGTTTTATGGTATCTATAGTACAGTAAAGAACAATATTAGGACTGCTGCTCCATACTGAATTTGTAGATTGAAATGTAAGCACAGGTACAGTTTAAATCTATCCTAAAACTCTTAAATACAGAAATGGCATTTTTCATAGAGTCCTATAGTGTTTAATCATGATTTTGGACTGATTTCCTTTTTTTACTGTAATAAAACAATACCTGTGACTTGCATTAATTGATAACAAAATAGTTAATTAAATTTTTGTCATACTGCAGCAGCCAAAAGGCTGCTTCCAAATTATGGAAGGATACCTTATTTGGAAAATAACAGTGGTCAAGCATTCTATACAAAATCCCATTCCTGTATACTCACCATGGATGCCTATGTGACAAGACTGCAAGTCTACATTCTTGTGCTGATCTATAGAGTATTGCTGGGCATAGGTGAGGGAGAGCAGCTTTGTAAGCATAAAACATGGAATTTGCATCTTTTTCACTTTGTGTCTTACCCCAAGAGAAAGAGAGAGAGAGATATAGATATAGGAGTAGGTTACATACTATCTGGTCCATCAATCTTAAGAGAAGAAATTGATCCTTCAGTTGTCATTATCATGTCAGTTAACTTTTCTGGCACGGTGAAAGAGTCAGAATGCTCGCCGGACTCATAATCTCCAGAAAAAATTCTATGGGAAGATTTTGCAGGTCTTGCTATAATAGATCCCACATATCGAAATACCTTGAAGAAAATGGTAGATTAGCAATGTTGTCCAAGAATAGTACATTCAATGAAAGACAAGTTACTCTACAGGGGTTTAACCAGTAAAACCTCTAAAACCTTCCCATATCCAAATAATCATTTACAACATGTTCCTATAGATAGGAGGAGAACTAAAAAGTAGAAGTGAGATGTTTGTGGCCTAATGAGTGTTGCCTATCGGTTATATTAATCATAGCATAATCATAGAGTGTATCTATGCACATAAGAAAACCGTACAAGCTTTATAATGTTAAAAGACTGAGTATCTACAGTAAGGTTACAATGCCATAGATTTGCAAAGATTTACAAAGATGGATTTACACTGTATTTTAACAATGAATATTTTTGCTTGTAATCCCTAAGCCTCAGTCTTTCTTAATTGCTTTAAAAATATGTTTTGTACAGTAGATCCCCAATGAAAGAAAAACAGTTAAAGTTAAAGCAAACAATGCCAATGGTAATTGGGCAATTGTACTTACGCTCCCAAGACTTGGAAGATCAAGTTGATACAAGTGGCCAAAACTCAGTTTGGAAATTTCCCTGTAAACAGAGAATGCTGGGTCTTTTGTATCTGAACAAAGGCCAGTGATCATAAAGAAGACCTGAAAATAAGATATGTTTGTTTATTTTATAAATCAGAAATACCAAAATAGTCGGAATAAGCTCCATGGCTCTTTCTCCTAGTCTTGCAACTAAATACATGCTAAATGCTTTAAAATTCTTTTGTTTTATTAGAGATGAATCAAATACAGGACTTACTGTTGGATTCAGACAAATCTCAGCACTTTTTTCTAGGATTCAGATTTGGATGAAAACTCCACAAATATTTAAAGTTCAAGAACAATAAGAGTGACAACTTGTGTCCATTGCAAGTAGCTCAGCACTTTTAAGTATAAAGCAGGCCTGTCCTTATCAGCATGCCAAATTAAAGGACATATTGAGAACAGGAGGGGGTGACATCTACATCCCCCCATTTCCACTTATGAATACAGCACTGCCAAATGCAGACACTATAAAGATACAAAAGATGAACGATTTTTGTCAATGATAATTCAGTATCAGTTCTTTAAAATGTAAGGGCAAATATAGTAAGCTTCTTACCTGTGACTCTGTTTCGCTAATAAGTGACTTTATCTCGTTTATTAAAATGGCATCATTATAATCCTTAGCGGAAGCATCTGTAAGGACCATGATTATTGAATTATGGGGTGAAGCCTGCAAAGCCATCTTAAGTCCACCCATTGCAAATTCCGGGCAGTCACCTCCATCATAGGCTCTAAGATCATGAAAGAAATTGCTAAATTCACTTCCGGAACGTGTTAATCTGACAGGGCCAATACCTGTAAAAGAGAGATAATAAAGAGTAAGAAATTGTACAGCACAAGTATATATTTATGGCCCAAGCACTGTGCCTAATGCTACCACAGGTAGTCTTTAGTCGCCTACCCTGTGTATTTACCCTCCTCCCAAAAAAAAACAATTGATGCAGTTCTACTTGGAATGAAGAACTAAAATCCATCGGAAATCCAGCAAAGCTGAATAAGGATTATAGGCTTGTGTAGGCTGTATCTTGTAGCCAATTAAATTACTTGTAGTAAACTCTAGCTAACTAGTTGCTGTTGCATACCATCAACCAGCTACTAAATTCAGAGCACAGTTCTCAGTAATTGCTTATTACAGGTTACTTCAAATTGGCAAAAGTTGTTACCATTACACCAAGGGGCAGATTTACAAAATTCACATGAAGAATTAGAAGTTCGATCGAATTTTAATTAAATTCGAATCTTCAAATATGCAAATTAGGCAAATTCGACCATCGAATAGTCGAATTAGAATAATTCGAATATTCAAATAAAATTTTATTCGACTATTCGATGGTCAAATTACTTCCCCTTTAAATTTTTATTCGACCAACTACTTCACCAGAACCAAGCTACCGAATTGGGAATCATTATTTTAGATCGAATAAAAAAAATTGGATCGATCAATTAAATTTTTCCTATTTGATTTTTCGATCATACTTCACCCACTATTCCCATGGTCGAATGTCAAATTTTTTTAAATTCGAAATTCGACCAATAGTAAATCTGCCCCCAAGTATATTGCCTAGTCTCCTGTTACTAGTATCCATTTGATTGGTCAGACTCTCTTGCGTTTTCCAAGGAATGGGTAGAAGTGTTAGAAATAGAAGTCGTCATGTCTGCACTAGTGCAAGCATGAGTATACAGGTCAGATAGTGTCACAATCAGATAAAGTTATGAGTACATATATTATCATGGTGAAATTAGCATCAGACCCCACTACATTTGTTCAGAATATTTAGTCCCAATCTCCTTAAAATAGTTGGGGAAATTAACATTGTTCCTGGGTTTACAAAGAAGCATGAAACATTGATAATAGGGGGCCCCATTTATTATTGTGATCTGCGCTGGATAATCTGAAAAAGTCAGGGGGTTGGCTGGGCGGATGTTCAGAGCGAATTTCGGACCATCAATCCTATGGTACAAATTGAGGTTTGATTTTGTTTCAATGTTTTGTCGCTCCGATCTTTTCAAGAAAGATTATTGATAAATGAGTTAAATTTGTGGAAGGGAGTTTGGTTGACTTAGTAAATCAGTCCCTAGCAAAGAAAGTAAAATATTGCCAAGATCATTAGACTAACCATGCTAGTGTACAAAGTATAAAAACAGACATTCAGCTTACTTCATAATTGCAGGAAATAAGAAGAATTAAAAGCCATACCTGGATCATTAAATTCAACCATTGTATACTGTCGTACACCGCACGGGAACTGAGCAGAAACACTGCTAAGCAACCAGGTGTAAGCCAGCTTTAACTGTTGAAGGTCATCCTCCATGGAACCAGTGGTGTCAACCAGAAAAGTCAGAGATGATGTCACTGTTCAGAAAAGCAGGGAAACAAGTAAACAATATAGGAAATGTATAATCAACATCACGTACAAATCACTTATAATTGCAGAGAAAAAGCAACACAGGAAACAAACAAGGATTCATTTATCAATGCTCTAAAGGTCTAAATTGTGCAAAATTTAGACCTATTTACACGCTAATAATGGGGGGGGGAATGGGGCACCGAGTTTCAGAGCTTTATAAGGTATAATAGATTCCAACCCAAAAAAGGCGGTACCAAGACGTATATACTGAAAATGTATTTGTTTTTTAGAAATGGCATATGCTATTTTTCATACCTGTTTCATCATCACATTCTGGCTCCAAAAGCACGTCTGTAAAACAATTAACACAAAAGTTAGTGCAAGCTCACACTGCTGATCAATATTGGACAAAATATTTTTTTCATAACAATAACATCGGCCCTTTCAAAATAACACCAACATTTACATCTAAAAACTTTGTGTAATGTTGGATCAATTCGGTCTGAAAAACGGATTTATGTTAAATTTTAAACCATTACAGGCACTTTTACTAGCCGCATTTATATAAAGCTATTATGAAAATATAGTTATTCATAATATTCTCTGTAAAAAAATCTAAGAAACAAAGGAAGATAACAAAAAGCTGTTTATTTATAAACAATATTTATTTGATAATTTAATTATATAACCATATAACCTCCATCACAATCAACTTGAAGACTAACGTCTACTGTCACCAGATTGCAAAATATCATTGCATGAACACTGATGGGTCTTTTGAGTTGGATTCAGAAAACAGCCCATGGCTAAAAGGTCAACCTTTGGCTTCTTCTCTTTTAGAAGAATTCTGGTGGCAGCAATGGTTGAATGTTGTAAACTTGGAGGGAAACATAAGCAGAACCCTCAGAGTAAAGATCATGTCCTGCTACTAGCCAGGAAACAGAGAGATAAAGGTCCTAAAGAACTATATTGCCTGGAGTGGCTAGATTTAAATTGAAAACAGTGGTCCTCTTAACATCTGCACCCATTGAGAGATAATCTGCTATAATATATAGAACTAACCTCGCTTCCATTTGGTTGCAGACAATGCCCATCCACTGAAGAGGAGAAGGAGAAAGCTGGAGCAAGTTTTCATGATAATGTTGTTTCAAACGTGGTAATGTCTCTAGGTTAGGAAACAATAATACAAATAATTTTTGCACATTTTGCACCATAAACAGCCTTATTAGATACATAATTGTATGTGAAATGGTTTTTGAAGTTGTTATTACAATGATATATGCAATTTATGATATTTATGATATTCAAAAGGAGCAATTTTCCCAACAAGCCCAACATTCTTGCCATAGAGCTCTTATCTGCTATGGCAGTAAAACAAAGCTAAACAATATCTTTGAACATGTTCAAAATCACATGCAAAATTCAAACAATCCCTTCATAATAAAACTTAAAAAATGTCATTCTAGTACTTCATTCAAGAACCAAACATAGTTTCATGAAGCCTTTACCCTTTGTCTTCAAGGAGGACTGGCCAATAGATGGAACATACAGAATGTGGAACTATCCCAAAAATTTTATATAAGCTTCATCATAGTCAAATAAGTAATTTTCAAATATGATTGATTAAATATTCCAAACTGTTTATGAAGTAGTCAAGTTACTCTTCGTGCAAAATTTGTGCAAAAGTCAGATATCTTGTTGATTTTGTTTGTACTGGAATCAGCTAAATGAGTGAGCTCTAATTCATCTGCTAGGAAAGGAAGCCCCCTATATATATATATATATATATATAGGATCTAACTGTCAATGGATATCTGACACCCAACTCTGTCATGAAGACAGAATGTAGAGAAACAGCTGCTAAGTGGGGAGTAGTGAAAATAAACTTTATTATTTTAGAAATTATACAGAATTTTTTAATTGATTGTATTTAGAAAGTTTTTATTTTTATTTAGCTTATATTAAATTTTCATTTTCATGATAGTTCCCCTTTAAAGAGGTTGCATAACATCCATAAAAGTGTCCCACAGTTCCCCTTAGCTTTTTATAGTTTTCCTCTGACCAAAAGCTTAATTATAGATGCAATTTTATTAACCAATGAAAATTCTGCTGACCAAAAAGTAAATTATACTGTAGATGCAAGAAATTCCACCAGTGAAAATTCTGATAACCAGCACTATGTCAGGCATCTTGCTGTTATCTTGCATACAGAAATCACTGTGTTATTTTTAGCTTCATTATATTAAATTGGAATATGTTGGAGGACACTGGTCTTTAGTTGCTCTTCGATAGAGTATAATGTTTTATTGTGTGATATAGCTTTAAGCATTCAGCCCTGATGTCAATGGATTACAGATCTCATGCTTAATTAATTGAAGAACATTTAAGGTAGCACCTTCTGATCTCTATACTGGAACATATAGAGACTTCCAAAATTGATATCTTCATAAAATTCAAACTTTATTAGTCCATTTAAAAGAACACGCTTTATTAAAGTGAGCAGGGGCAATCACTGCTTAAACTGTTTATCTGATGTTGGTGTATGCTTTGGTTTGCAGTCCACCAATATAAAATTTGGATTAGCAAACCCCTCTAAGAAGTTGGACACTAAAGTTAGATAACTCTTCATCAGCAGTTTCCCAGTTCTTCCAGTATGTGTTCAGTTGGGATGAGGTCAAGGCTCTGTGCCATCTGCTGCCACTGTAAACCAATTTTGTATGGCCCTTACTTTGAGCACAATGAGTAATTATCTAACTGAAGCAGGAGTGAGCACTGAGTTTGGAGAAGCAGAGTCTTCTCCAAACTCTTTCCACAAAGCAGGATGCTGAAAAAGAATGTTAGTGTATTATGTAGTGCCACCTAAGTTGGAAATCATGTGTGTGACTTAAAGGTGTCCCAATGCTCCCCTTAGTTTTCTGTTTGTGATTAATACAAAATCCACGTACAGTATGAGGAGTCTACTGACTCTCATTATAATTGCTGATTTCCAGCACTGTCTGACAACTTGCAAGTCTTACAAAAAGTGATTATTGTGCCATTTTTTCTTCGTTATATTACACAATAATTAGACAAATAATAACATAATAATATTTTAATATAATTGCATAATATATTCATATATCCACATTCACATAATTATGTTTTCATGGTTGCTAATGGAGTTGTTGCTGGGTCATGCTGGATCACTTAATCAAATTACAGTCATTTAATCTATCATATTTAAGGCATGTGGACTAACCACCTATGGTTCAGAAATGAAGATTAGCAAAAGTAGAATGTATTTTCCCCAAACTAACCCAATGCCTAACCCTCCTATTGAAAACATCCAAAATTAATCAAGTAAACAAAGAAAATGTTTCACCTCCAGTATATATTATGAAAAGAATTGGGATAAGTGAAAGATTTTAATGGTTTAGCATGTAATATATAAATTATGGGTAATTTCTGACCCAAAAAATGGGGTACAATGCAGAATGTTATTGGACTTTGCATCCTGTATTCAAACATAAACTAATTGCTTCAGGTCTCTGCTCTCTGTCTTGAAGCACAGAGACTAGCATACACCATCATAAGCACAGAGCTGACTGCATTAATTAGTGCTACATTTGTAAGGAGAGGGAATGGGGTAGGCACATCTACCATTTCCAATCATGGCGTCAGCAGGCTGTACACAGGAGAGGGGTTCAAAAGAATGATTTTGACACCTGCAACATGCTTCTAATAGATTCTAGTACTGACCCATTTATGACCCTTGAAATAAATGCACATGACTATAGGAAGTGGTCATATAAACTACAACTGGAAGCTAATCCAGCAATCACAATGGCATACAGGCTGAAATGCAAATTGGACACAATAAACTGTATAAGAAAGTATAAGAACATACATTTGACTCTCTAAACGAACAGCTCTTTAACAAAGGTATTTCTAATTTGGAGTTTTCTCTGTTTATTTATAATTGTGTACCTAAGAACTTTTCTAGCATAACCTGATAGAGCTTTTCTCACAATCTAATAAAATGATTGAACAGCTCATACTTACAAACTGTGTAAGAGACTTGTGTCACCCAGGCAGCATGAAACTGGAGTAATAGTGGGTCCAGCCTGGTAATTTTATCCTGCCCGGAAAGGGAGTGGAAGGTCAGAAAGGAGATCAGTGAACTGTTATCTAACCTAAATCAATAAAAAACAGAATTACAATTAATGTGACCCATAGGTGTTTATTACTGTTAATATGTGAATAGTCAATAAATTTATATAGTGGGGTGACTTTAAAAAACCCATGGGAAGTTTTGGCATAAAATATTTTGCTTAAAACTATTATCTGAAAATTCATAGAATAATGTTAAATTAATAGTAGTTGGATATGCCAGTGCAATATATAGTACTAGTCACCTGTTACAAAAGCATTCCTCCTTTAGGCCTTAAAAAAGGTTGAAAATAGAACAAATAAAAACATACCATGCGGAACCATGTGATCTGTCAGCAGGTATTTAATAATTCACGGAAAATGAGAAATATTAGTGTCAGGGTTTAAGACTCATAGGGAGGAATGTAATTAAAGTCGCACAGAGCAAAACATTGTGCACCAATAAGAGTAAAAATCCACATCTCGCAATGTAATATTGTTCCTTAAACGGTTAATGCATTGCAAATCATTATTGCGCATTGTGAATTGTAACAAGTGCTTGGTGTCGTAATCTTTTGGAGCAAACATTTTTATTACATTGACAGCGCATTAGCACAAAGTATAAAATTCACAAACGGCGGTCACTAAACAGTTTCCGGGTTCGCAAAAGGTATATTGCATTCGTTCAAAGCTAAATTTGTTCGTGCAAAGGCTTAACTTTTCGCATTGCGGATAGTTTTTGTGTTACGGACTTATATAACATTCCCCTAATAGTAACCAAATATCAATAAATTTATCTGTGCTTCCTCTTGAAAGATAGACTGCTTTGTTAACTGACTATTTACAGTCATCCAGAGGGGGTGGAATGGGTATGTCCGGATACGTTTCCTGGCATGATAAAGCATCTCCTGAAGAAATTTCCTACTCTCTTTGCCCATAACGATCTATGTACAAGACGATGGTCTTGGAAATTAAGGCAAATATCTGTATCCAATACTCCTTAAAGGGGATCTATAGCGAAAATAAAAATATGTTTCAGCATATTGAAATAAGAAACTTTCTAAATACAATCAATTAAAAATGATGTACTGTTTTTGAAATAATCAAGTTTATCTTCACTATTCTTCTCTCTGCATCTGTTTCTCTTCATTCTGTCATAGTTAAATTGGGTTGAAAAAGTCTATCAGGTTCAAACCCTCCAAATTAAAACCCAGCATACACAGAACCCATCCACACTTTCACACAAGCCATATATGCCCATAGCTATTCTAACTGCAGAGTTTAGTATCAAAATAGCCCTTTATATCATGTCTGTCCAAAAAATCATCCAAGCCCCTATTAAAAGCATCAACAGAATCAGCCATCACAGCATCACCCAGCAGTGAATTCCACAACCTCACTGTCCTCACTATGAAGAAACAAAATATGGTTCTTTAGATCAAGGGAAGAGAAAGCTGGAAGCAAAAAAGCTTGTTAGCAGCCATTCCTGAACTTTCAAAATATGTTGGTCTATTACCCTGAAGATTTTCACAGAGCTTTATTGTATATGGGCATACAATGGCGGAAGCACAGGGCTAAAAGTCCAGATAACAGTGGCCAAAGGGTTAAACAGGAGATGTGTTCAGGATACAGGCAAGAGTTCACAATTCAGGCAGAGAAGGGTCACAGTCCAGAACAAAGCAAAGGACAAAGTCCAAAAATTAGTCAAGAAGCAAATATAATAGTGCCCAAGAACACTAGAAAACAGATCCTATATTTGTGCATTGGACCGGTGTCCTGGGCGTCCATTTATTTTGAATTTGGCATCAGCTTTCCTGAGGTCATTGTGCCGGCATACTGATGCCAGCATCGCTGCACCGGCATCTCTGCTAACCATGTGATGCAATGGGCACCACCCTCTTGGAGGAAGAGAAGACGCTCTGTCCCATGTAGCCCTCCATAAAGTCCCTGATTTGTTACTGCTTGGCAACCAGAGGAAACCAAGAGAGCTGAAAACCAAGTAGTGTTCTGTTATGTTAGACATCCAGTCACTCCAGAATTTATACATTACATTTTTGGCTAACTATATTATTTTGTTTTGCACATCTAATCTATTTACCCACTTTTTTACCCTGAACAATTCCTTTATAGAGAAATTTACCTTCATTAGATAAAACATGACTTGATAGGTATGTGTGGGAAGCCATGGTTGAATACTTTTAGGTAAATGTTTCTGTTGTACAAACAATAATCTTGAAATATCACTGGCTGGTGTATGATGTTTGCAGATAGGTAGGATTTGGATGTCTATTCTTAACCTTTGTATTATTTGTTTACTATGTCCTCTAAACTGCATGGATGTTTTTTATGCTGAAATATTTGCTTTAATTCAGAAATTTTGCAGGCAGAATAAACTACACCTATGGATGGAGAGACACAGGAACAGTCGGGTGAGCTCCACTAAAAAACTTTAATATATATTTTCATGTTTAGAATAACCTACACCTGTCTGCATTTTAGCAGGGTATTATCAAAAGACTATTAATATTTTTACATTATATTTTGATAATATGATGGCCTTAAATCATCAATCACAGACACATCTGCCTCAGTTTATTTTTATTAAAATGTTTGTTTTCATCCCTACTTGGACAACCAATAACCCTTGGACAGCCAATAGCCCATTATGATGCACGGTGGGGTCAGGGGATCTCAAATGCCTTTTATAGTAGGCCTCAGCAATATCCAAGTAAGTGTGTCTTTCTCAACAGCTGCATGTTTTAACAAGAAAAGGGGTCAAAGAGGTATACCCGCTGCTACCTGGAGCAAAATAGGACATCACAGAAAATTCCAGCTGCCAGTCAGGAAGCAAGGATAGCCTTCTGGGATCCAAGGATGAGAAGGTGAGCAGCAGCAGTGACAAACATTAAATATTTACTCTATTAGTAACTCCCAACACGTTATTTATATATCTAGCATTTAGTATAATTGAATTTCTTCTTCATGAATGACACATCTGAATGCAAGAACCCATTATTCCTGACTTCTCAAGTTTACTTGACTTGTTGCCATAATCTGTGTTGTATGATGATTAATGGTTATTGCATGTGGATAAATGTTACATAAAGTAAGCTTCATGTACCCTATGAGAGTAACATAACAGTCTCTGCCTTAACTGCAGTGAATATTTTCATGACTTACAGTATAGTTTCAAAGATAAGAAGGAAGACATGAGTGATTGTACCAGAAGGAACCACGAAGATCCTGTAGAAATAGTGTATTGCACTCGCATCCATTTGGAGCATAGGAACCCATAAAACATGATTACTTCAAGTTTGATAAAAGGCCACAGTGATGAGTGATGTATCACCATGAAAATTACACCCATATACTCCAGTGGGAGAAAAAAATGGTGCATATCAAGTCAAAAAAATGTTGACGCTCATAGACTTCCATGTATATTAGCAAGTTGTTGCCGTTTCTTTTTTGGCAAGGCAAAATGGGTCAGATTCACCCAACACTAGCCACTGATGCTATTATAAACATCCACTAACCAGTACTGAACATTTATTAAGTCTGTTCCACAAACTTTAGGCAAGGATATGGACATTCTCTGGATTGTCCCTACTTTGTGCAGGATTCAGAAAGAACTAGCTGGTTTGCATCAAGGACACAAAGCACAAGGGAGTTCTGTACATCCTAGCTGCTTATGACTGGCAGCACTGCCTATATAGAGCTACGTAGATGCAATTATTATGTTTATAGAGCAATTTTGCATAGTAGGGTTGTATTGTTCACGTGCCTATATTTACAAGAAGCCTCTACAATTCTTCACTAGATACAGACTTAAAGCAGCCACTGTATAGGTACTTCTGAGCTAAGTGGAGTAGCAACAGAGGAAGCAGACCCTAAGGCTGCGTGGAAACCAAAGTCATAAGGGTTCAGTCTGTTACCACTATTGGGAGGCCTGTGAATGATCCATGTTTTATTGTGTGCCATGGATGAACCACCATTCCATCCAGTAGTGGGGCCCAGAAATTTTTTTCATAGAAGCATGGAAGTCTGGGTCCCTCCAGCCTGAGCTTTTCACATTGCTATTGTGGAAAAGCATGGATCCTTAAGCAAGAAATACTAAGGGGTCGATTTACGAATTTCACGTGAAATGCTAAAAGTTCAATCGAATTCGATCGAATACCGAACTTACGAATTTTTTGTGAAATTGTAAAGTAAAATTTGGCCTCTTCGATCATTGAATATTGAATATCGAATAGATTGATCGGATATTCGATAATTAGACCATTCGATGATCGAAGGATTTAAAATTTTAAAATTATTAGACTGCCTACTTCGCCAGATTGAACCTACCGTATTGTAATAGAAGCCTATGTGGAGTTGCCCACAGGCTTCTGAGGCAAAGTCCTGCTGGAATACCATTCATACAATCGTTCGAACCGTACGAATTTTAAGGACTCTCGAAGGAAATTTCACGCTTTTTTCGTGAAATCGAACGATCGGTAGCCGAGATAAATGATAGCCTAAAACAATTCGCTAAGCATTCGATGGTCGAATACTTATCGAATTTGGTCGAGCTAATTTCTGGGAGTATTAGTAAATTTGCCCCTTAGTCTGTTGAATACTTATTAGGGCTTGAAAATAAAAAGTATCCAAGGGGAATTTGAATATCCGCAGATTCCCAAGTTAGGACTTCTTAGTCAGACTTCCTCAACTTACATTTCTACTCACATTAACCTCATAACTTAATCACAAATATCCCATGGATTTAAAATCCTTCAATCCTTGCTATGTACTTACTTGTTCATCTGTTCCAGACTTGACACTGTGCCATGATAGGTGTCTGCTTTAGAGCCAAGGAGATTGATGCAATGATCTGTTGTCATGTAAAAATTCCTCTGATTTCTGTGCCACAGAAGTATGCAGGGTCACCATTGGGGGGCACAGGGTGTAAAGTCTTACTGGGCCCAGGCCTGTGCTGCCCTTTTGGAATTAGCCCGGCCCCCCTTGACAGTCCCTAAGTTCGAAAGACCTGAAGGAAACTGAAGAAGTTGTCACAGAGGACAGGGAAGAAGAACCTTAGGTAAGATCCACTGAACACCAATATATTTTTTTGTTTTATTTTATTAAAACCCTGACCAATGTTTTTTTTTTTTTACTTTTAATGTGGGGCTGACCGACCACTGTTTTTTTTTTTACTTTTAGGGGGGACCCTGGGCACCAATAGGTTTTTAGCATCCATGTATGTGTGACTTTTTTGTGTGTGGGGTCTCTAGGGCAGGGCCTGTGGCTGTGGGAATGATCCACATTTTTTTCTGATTATGGTCCTGGTAGTATGAGTAGTAGGAAATGAATTAATTGTAACTTTGATTTGTTTATAATCATTTAATATAATTTATAAAATGCTGTTACCTCCATTTCAACTAAAATATCACTGAGAAGATTTTCCCCAGAAGCCAGACTTCCTCAATCAACTCATATTTCTGTTCCTCACCCTGAAGATATACCTGAAATGCAAATTACTTATCAACATTCTGACTTTCTATCTGCTTCTTTTTCATCATGTGGCTCAGGCCAGAAAATACTATTTACAAGGGTCTTGTAGTTTGTATTCAAGCAATAGGATGAGCACATTTTTTCGTCACACATGGATTTGTGGGGAAATTCTACATTTCACCTTCGGCAGACTCATTAAAGCAATGATCCCCAACTTATTTTTGAATTACTGGCTTAGAGGCAAGTTTTGGTTGCATAAAAAACAGATGTCCTGCCAAACATTCTCTCCTGTAGGCTGCCAGTCCATATAGGGGTTACCAAAAAGCCAATCAGAGCTCTTATTTGACATCCACATGGACTTTTTCATGCTTGTGTTGCTTTCCAACTCTTTTTTAAATTTAAATGTAGCTCACAAGCAAAAAAGGTTGGGGACCCCTGCATTAAAGTCACCCATAGTTTTTCTAAACTGTTTCTCAACTTTTTTGGTGAAATGTGGCAGATTATCACTAGTCTACATTTACAATAGCTGTATGACTCCGCCCCAAGAGTGTACTAATTTTTCACATGTTCTACCCCTGCTTATTCACCAGCTTGTATGTCACCAATCCTAAATAAACTTTATTAACAATTGTACAATTAAAGATTTCCAGCATAAATGTGCACTGAAGGTCAGACTGGGCCACCAGAGTATCAGTAAAGTTATGAGTGGACCATCCTTTCCTCGTAACTAATTTATTTTCTATGCCAGCACCTTCTCCAGTATTATTGAGAGACCCAATGAAAATTTGAAAGAAGAGTAAGACTGCTTTATGTGATTAACCTCAAACCAAGGCAAATGCTGTACTCGTAATGAACTGTCCTAATAATCTACCTATTCGATGTAGGTTTGTTGCAGCAAAGCTATGGATCACTCATTTGTTTGTAAGACTTTATTGTCTTGCTCACATGGTCAGCAGAAGAACAGGTCCTACAGCTTAACCAGGCTCCTCCGTTTCCTAGCAATCACCCACCTGATGTGAGAGTGACAACCTATGGCACAAGTAACAGTTTTGTACTACATAACAAATGTTTGTTTTTCTGCCTTTGCCATATGACTATTTTAATGGCATTGTGAGTATCCCATGGAAAACTCATAACCCATTATCATGCATGATGGTGTCAGTTAAAATGGGTCCCAGCAACACCTTGATCACCATGTAAGTCTAAAAACACCTGCCTGTTATTACACCAAAAAAGTGGTTAAAAAGGTACCTCCGCAGCTGACTGCAGGAAAGTATGTGACATACAAAATTGCCCTTCAGCAGCCATATTGAAAGAAAAACATTGGGGGAATGTAATAAAATATGCAAAACTTTGCAAATACAAATTTGCCTGTCACAATGTAATATTCTTCATTAGGTTTTATTTGTATTGAGAATCTTCATTGCTTATTGAGAACTGTTTACGCCTATTTTGTTAAATATTATGTTGCAAAAATCAGTTTGCGATTGTGAAAATTTATTACATATACTGAAAACATTTGCAAAAGCAAACTTTGTAAGGAAGCTGTTGAGGTCTTAATCAATCAAAAAATGCTCTTGCTCTAACATGGTTGATAACAGGAACTAGTGTCCTTGCTAACTTTTTCTGACGAACAAAGCATATTACATTCCCCCCATAATGAATAAGATCACTGTCCCATATATGAAAGTTACTGCATTAATATTTCCCCATGTGTTATATACATATTGAGCAACCAGAATAATTTTTCTCCTTCGTGAGTGACTCATTCTTAAAACAATTATTTATTTCGCTTTTCAAGTATCCTTCACTTTTGCTGTTGCCAGGAATTTCACTTGCTTCACTTCATTTATATTGTGTGAAGATTAAAGATTATTGCATATGCTGATTGTATAATAAGCTTAATTATCTGGCATCCAGGCAGCTTTAAAGGTAAGTAACTCTATCAGGTGTGCCTGCATATTTGCATATATCTAATTATGAGGCACTGACATGGGGTCATGGCACAAACAACAAATAAAAATTACACCTTACCACTACTATGACACATAAGGATATTAGAAGAGTTTCATGACCAAATGAAAGCTTTTAGTACACAGCTAAAGACAAATTCAATAAATAGGCTGCATTGATGAAAATCATTTGTTCTATTATAACATTTAGCATTTACGTATATATTAGTGTATACTGTATAGACATTTTTGATGCGGCTGGCGGTGGTGGGTAATTTCTGTTTATGGGAAAGCTTGTTATAAGTTAATAAATTAACCTTGTTACTTAATCAAAAATATTCCATGAAATTAAAATGTCAGGGACCTTCAATCTTTGCTATTTACTTACTTGTCTAGCTGTTCCCTGTTTTTGTTTGTTTAAGAAGAGATAATCCTAATGTAGTGATAGGCATCTGGTTTAGAGCCAAGGAAATTGATGCAATGATCTGCTCTCATACAAGAATTGTTCTGAATGCTGTGCCACAGTTTCAACATTATAGTAGCAGAAGTAGTAGAAAATGAATTTGATGGAATGTTACTTGTTTTTTTTTTTTTTAAACTTGTTTTTATTAAATTTTAACAATATAACAGTCAAATTCTCATGGGTATAGTTTGTCATTATACATGTTTGGATATTTGCATGCAGATGGTAATAAAACATTATAACTTTTATAATAACTTACAACTCTCAGTATTTGTTTCATAAGACAGATGATATCTTTAACCCTGTAAAGTATTTTGTGGGTAAGAGATTAACAACCTGTTCGTCAAATGACTTCTGGGGGGTGCTTGGTCTGGTTGTCTCTTGTTGTAGATTGCTGAAGTACTGGGACGCCTCCATGACCAGTGGTTGTTCTGTTAATATTGCTGTGTCATACCATGATGTGTATCTGAATGTATAGACTGTGTGATATTTGATTAGTTGTGGTAGGGATTCTATGTACTTTTCCCATATCTTAAAGAATTTTTTTGTGTTTTGTTCTTTTCCAACCAATCCATATGAAAGATATGGTGTAGTTTTTGCTTTGCTATGAATATAGTTGGAGTGTCTTTATCTAGCCAGTGCTGTAAAATTGTTTTCCTTGCCGCTGCCGCTAATCTTCCTATCAGGTTTTTATCAATTTTTCGTTAGTTGTGTGAAATTTGTGTCATTACTGAACATTAGGGATGGCGCGAACTGTTCGCCGGCGAACTTGTTTGCGCGAACATCGGCTGTTCGCGCTCGCCGGATGTTTGCGAACGTCGCGCGACGTTCGCCATTTTGGGTTCGCGTTAATTGGCGCTTTTTTTTTGCCCTCTCACCCCAGACCAGCAGATACATGGCAGCCAATCAGGAAGCTCTCCCTCCTGGACCACCACTACACCCCCTGGACCACTCCCCTTCCCTATAAAAACCGAAGCCCTGCAGCTTTTTTTCATTCTGCCTGTGTGTGCTTGGAAGAGCTAGTGTAGGGAGAGAGCTGTTAGTGATTGATTTGAGGGACAGTGGATAGTAAGTTTGCTGGCTAGTAATTTGCTTGATACTGCTCTGTATTGGAGGGACAGAAGTCTGCAGGGATTTGAGGGACATTTTAGGTTAGGTAGCTTTGCTGGCTAGTAATCTACCTTCTACTGCAGTGCTCTGTATGTAGCTGCTGTGGGCACTGATCTCTTCTGATCTCATTCTCATCTGTGTGCTGACTGCTGTAATAACCATTTATAATACATTTTTGCCCTTGATCCCCCTCTGGCATGCCACTGTCCAGGTCGTTGCACCCTTTAAACAACTTTAAAATCATTTTTCTGGCCAGAAATGTCTTTTTTAGCTTTTCAAGTTCGCCTTCCCATTGAAGTCTATGGGGTTCGCGACGTTCGCGAACCGTTCGCATTTTTGACGCAAGTTTGCGAATATGTTCGCGAACTTTTTTTCCGACGTTCGCGCCATCCCTACTGAACATTGCCCATTCTAGGTTCATCATGAAAGGTTTCCCGACCAACCGAGCACCATATTCTGTTATCTCTTTCCAGAAGTTTTGTATTAAGGGGCATGACCACAAGGTATGTATCAGGTCTGCTTTTGGGGATTGACATCTAAGGCAGGTGTCGGAGGGCAGATTTCCCATTTTATGTCTTCTGATCGGAGTCAGATAAGAATTATGTAATATTTGTAGAGACATTTCTTGGTATCTACTTGCTGGAAGTAGTATCATAATTTTTGTGTGTTGTTTTAAGGTTTCAGATGTATTTGTATTTGGGATATCCTTGATCCATGTAAAGCTCGGCTTTTGTTCATTTTCAATGTCAATTAAAGTTCTTATCGCTTGATAGATTTGCGATGTAGTTTGTTTTGTCAGTTTATCTTTCCACATTTTATTCAGTGGGTTCATTTTCTCATTTTTTGGTATTTTTTTTATTAAACTAGTTGCAAAGTGGAGAATTTGGAAGCTTAGAAATATATGTTGTGTCATGAAAGGGAATTTTTCTCATAATTTCTCTTGTGATAGCAATTATTATCTATTATATCATATAGATTATTTAATCCTTTTTCTTTCCATTGTGATAGGTAGGGTTTCTTATTCCTATTGGGAAATTGCTGTTGCCATTCCATGTTATGTATGGTGAAATGTGTGGTGTTAGATTTTGTCTTTTTCTCACAGTTTGCCATGCTTTATATGTATCTGTAAATAAAGGGTTCTCTCTTAGTAATGTTGGTATGTTATGTGTCGGTGCGTGTATCATATGGTTGAGGGAGTAGTTTTCTGCTGTGTATTGATCTAAAGCTATTGTTGTGTATAGATCTCTATTTAAAATCCAATCTCCCGCATTGCGTAGAAGTGTTGCTTCATTATATTCTTTAATATTTGGAAAGTTTGTGCCCCCTAGATGTTTGGGTTGTTGTAATTTGAAGAGGCTAATTCTTGAGCGTTTTTTGTTCCAGATGAATGTACTAAATGTTTGGTTTAATCGTTTCTGGTCTGTTGGTTTTATATAGTATGGTAACATTTGGAGTGGATATAGTAATTTTGGGAAGTAAATCATCTTGATAAGGTGTATTTTACCTAAAAATTTTAATTTTGTGTATTTCCATTGGTGTATTTCTTGTTGAATTTCATCTATTGTCTTTCTTAAGTTTAATGCGTATATATCTTTATGGTGTGAGGGTAGTTTTATCCCTAGGTATTTAATATTTTGTTTGGTTTTTTTTGAAGGGGAAGTGTTGTGACCAATCTTTGGGCTCTGTGTGGTGTAATTGTAGTGCTTCTGATTTGTCTACATTTATTTGAAATCCTGCTATTCTACCGAATCTTTGTATAAGTTGTAAAATTGTGGGTATTTCTGTTTTTGGTTGGTTAAGGAATAGCAGGATATCATCAGCAAAAGCTGTTACTTTTAATTTTGTTTGTCCTATTTGTATTCCTTGTAGTTGTTGGGTTTTGAGTATATGTCTCATTAACGGGTCTATGGCTATATTGAATAGAAGGGGAGATAGTGGGCAGCCTTAATGTGTGCCTCTGTGGATTTGGAATCTATCTGTATTAGTATTGTTGATTGTTAGAAATGTTTTGGGCGTCATATATAGATTTTTTAATAAATTTAGCATATGTATGCCAAAATGTTGGAACCTTAATAGTCTGCGTATATGTATATGCGTTATCCTGTCAAAGGCCTTGTCTGCATCTAAATTTAATAACATTCCATGTTTTCTTTTTTCCAGGTTACTAATGTATATTGCCGTTATTATTTGTCGAAGTGCTCTGACTGGTTGACGGTTTTTGAGGAAGCCTACTTGGTGTTCGGTAAGTATTGAGGGTAATATTTTTTGTAATCTATCTGCCATTATTTTATTCATGATTTTTATATCTTGATTTAGAAGTGATATTGGTCTATATGATTGTGGTTCTGTCTGGTCTTTTCCTTCTTTATGTATTAATATAATTCTGGCTACATTTGCTTCATCTCATAATGGGTTGCCTTGTAGAGTGTCATTGTATAGGGTGGATAATAGGGATGTTAGGTCCGGTAATAAAAGTTTGTAAAATTCCGCCGTGAGGCCATCTGGCCCTGGCGTTTTCCCATTTTTTAAGTGTTTAATTGTCTCTGTTATTTCTTTTTCTGTTATAGGTGCATCTAAAATTTCACGATCCTGGACCGATAGTTTTTTGAGGTCTGCTTCTTGTAAGAATTTCAAGCCATCGCTTGGATCATCTATTGGGGCCTCATAGATTTGTTGGAAGTGTTTTGTTATAATTTCTCTAATTTGTTTTTGGTCTCTGGTCAATCCACTGCTAGTTTTTAGTCTCTGTATAAATGTGTTTTGTGTTTGTTTTTTCGCTATGTGTGCTAATAATTTTCCTGACTTGTTGCCGTATCTATAAAACTGGTTTGCTGTATGACTTATGGTATTGTATGCTTTTCCGGTTAATAAAGTGTCAAATAATAGCTTTGTCTCTTTGTATTTATTCTTATCTTCCTCCGTGTTTGTTTCTTTAAAGGTTTTATAACTTTGTGTCAATTGGTTTTGTAATTGGTCATATTTTTCATTGCATGACTTTTTTTGTTTGATTATATATGAGATTATCTGCCCCCTTAACACCGGCTTTGCCGCTGCCCATAATAATTGTGGGTTGTCCCAATGATTAATATTATCATCTATATAGTTTGCCCAGCTTGTTTTTAAGAATAATTGGAAATCTTCATTAGCGCTCAGGTAGGTCGGGAATCTCAAGTTGTAGGAACCGGACTGGGGTGTTTTTAGTTTTAAACTGGCTGAAATCGGAGCATGATCTGAAACATCTATGTTTCCAATTTTAGTTTTTGTTAATGTTGTTAGTATCGATTTTGAGATGAATATGTAATCCAGCCTTGAATGTGTCTTATGTACTCCAGAGTAAAAGGTATAGTCTTTGGTGATGGGATGTGTATGTCTATATGTATTGTATAGTTGTAGGGTTTCACATAGTGTATGTAGAGGTCTTGTTCTATTTCGTGAATGTGCAGTTGTTTTACCTGTTTTGTCCATGGAGTCGTCCCAGACCACGTTAGCGTCTCCTCCTAGAATGATGTTTTCTGCCCCCCAGGAGTTTACCTTCTGTAATAAATTCATGAAAAATTGTTTATTGTCATCATTTGGGGCATATATGTTTACTATTGTATAAACTGTCCCATTTAAATCCAAGTCTATTATCAATAGTCTACCATTTTTATCTTTGTGCGTTCTAAGAATATTGCATTGTATATCTTTGCTAATTAAAATTGCTACCCCTCTTGATTTTGTTCTATATGATGCCTCTATTACCGTTTGTAACCATTTACTTTTTAATATCTGTTTGTCTTTTCTGCGCCAATGGGTTTCTTGTAATAGAACTATCTGGGCTTCTTCCCTTTGCAATTGGTCTAATACCTTTCTTCTTTTTATTGGAGAGTTAAGCCCTCCTACATTCCATGATAGTATCTGGAATTGGGTTGTCAATCTTTTTGTGGTGTCTCCTATATCTTGTGTATTAATCATTCTATGTGTGTTATCCCACTCCCTTTTTGTGGTGTGTGATTATTAGGTTTAAATTTTTTAAAAGGGTTAGCTTGTCCCAGCGAGCAAGCCAGTTTCCCCGGTTTAAATTTTTATAGGGTTGTTGTGTGGGTATTATTCTAACTATCTGTCTCTTTTCTCTTGTCAATTTCACTGTTGAGAACTTCTGTATTAACACAAAAATAACATAACATATAGTGATGGGCGAATTTATTCGGCAGGGGCGAATTCGCGGCGAATTCCCGCGATTCGCCGCTGGCGAATAAATTTGCGAAACTGCCCAAAAAATTGGGCAAAAAAAATTTGCCGCGCAAAAACGAGTCGCGCGTCGTTTTTGACGCGACACGCGCCGAAAATGACGCGACGAGTCGGAAACGACGCGACGCGCGTCAAAAGCGACGCGCGACTCGTTTCGCGAATCAGCGAAAAATTCACGAATTTTTCTGGAAATTCGCGAATTTTTGGGCGAAACGCGGCCGTTTCGCCCATCACTAATAACATATAAACATTTTCAAAATAAAGTAAAGATACTGTGATTTTTCTCACTATTGCCTCATATAGTAGTTTTTCACTGTAGATACTTTGTATTGAGTGGGGAGTTAAAGTCACATTAAGGTAGTGTTTATAAAGTCCTGGTTTCTTTTCATTGCCTCCTATAGTGGTTTTCTTGGATCTTTTTTGTATTGATTGGGAGGCTATAGTCACATTAAAGTGGTATTGGTTTTATCAAAGTTTCAGTTTCTTGGTATTTCCTTGTTGCGATTTCTTTGTGTTTTCATGTTTACTTTTGATGTTAGTCCGAGTTTTGTATATATTTCAGGTTGAATTCTTATCATTGGTTTTCCCGTCGTAGTATTCCTTGGCTTGTTTTGGGTTTTCAAAAACAACTGTTCCGTCATCCCTATCTACGATTTTCAATTTTTCAGGGAATAGTAGGGAGAATCGATATCCGGCGTTAAATAGTGTTAAGCAGATTGTTGAGAATTCCTTGCGTTTTGTTGTAACAGAAGCTGAAAAGTCTTAAAATAGTAGGATTTTTTTCCCATTCTACTGTAGATTTCTTGTTTTCCTGTAAGCTGTCAGTATGTTCATTTTATCTGTGTAGTTAAGTAATTTAAATATTACTTGTCTTGGTCTGTTGGACTCTGTAGTTGGGGAAGGTCCAATTCTGTGGAATCTTTCAATTGGGAAGTTGGTCTGGCTTTCTTCCATCTTTAACAATGTTGGTAGTTTGTTTTTGAGAAATTTTTCCAGATCTGCTCCTTTAACAGCTTCTGGGATACCTACTAATCGGAGGTTGTTTCGCCTGCTCCTGTTTTCCAAGTCGTCTACTTTTTCAGCTAGAATAGTAATTTCTTTCTGTTGTGTATCTATGGTTTTTTGTGCTGTGTCTAATTCGTCTTCCAGTGTACTTATTCTTTCCTCGGCCTCTGTTATTTTTTGTGCCGGGTTGTTTATTTGTTGGAATATTATTTCTGTTATGCTTTCTGTTATGCTTTCTTTTATTCCTGTCAGCTTTTGGTCTAACAAAGGGCCAAGTATTTGTGTCAAATCTTGTATTTGGATCTGCGTTATTTGCGGATTTGAGTCAATGGCTGAGTCCATTGTTTCGTTGTCCTGTGGTGTTTTTTTATCTTTTGGCTTTGTCTTTGTTTGTCTTTGTGCTTTTGCACTGGATTGTCCCATAAATTTATCCATTTCTCGTAGTCGGTTTATATGTAGTTATTTTCTTGCAATTTTGTAAATTTTTACCTTAATGTTTAGTTTCCTGCTGCAAGTTTTTGTTTTTATTTCCCTTTGTCGGGGTAATAGTAGAAGAATTTACTTTCAAAGTTCCATTTTCTTTGTTATCTTCAGCAGTTTTCTTTGGTTGGTTAAAGAGGTTTTAATTTTCTTGGTCTTTGTATTGTGTTCTTTTGATTACTGTTTGTTTGGTCAGTTTCTTTTTATTGTTCGTTGTTGTCGCAGCTTTGTTTTCTACTTGTTTTCTATTTGTGACCTTGTATTTGTTTACTATGTCTTTTCTCTTAAGTTTGGTCTTTATTTTTGTATTGCCCAATTTCCATTTTTTATCAGTTTTCCTTAGTCTTTGTGATGTAGTTTTTGATTATTATTTGTTTAAACAATCTTTTTTGTTGTTCGTTATGGTCTCAGTTTTGTTATCTATTTGTGACCTCGAGTTTGTTTATTGTATCCTTTCTTTTGGGCTTGATAGTTGCTTTTATTATAGTCTTTTGGTCTGTTGTCCAAATTTATCAGTTTTAATCAGAATTTTTGTTTTATTTGACTTGGTGTTGTCTTTGTTTTCGTAGTTTTCGTAGTTTCCTCTTGTTTCCTTATTTTTTAAGTTTTCTGCTTAATGGATTTTTTGTTTCTAGATTTTCTGGCTTGTAGTTTTACCTTAGATTGGTTTGAAAAGTCTTTGTAACTTTGCTTTTCTTTATATTTGTGTTGCTTTTTATGCTGTTTTTTTCCTTTCCTCTTTTTCCTTTTATTATATTTCTGGTGCAGGGGTTATTTTAGCATTGCCAGATCTCTTTATATCTTTTTCTTTTGTGGGGTATCTTTAGGAAGTTGCTTTCCTGCCCTCCCGTGACCAATTGTAAATGGTAGGCCTAGTTGTCTATTTGTGTGCTGTTTTTCTTACCGGCCTTTTGCTTAATTGATATGGTCCGGGTTCACAGGTTGCGATGCGGTTTTATTTGTGGCCTTCTGAGATACCACGTGTGTTAGTTTGATCGGGGCCATCCTTTTCAGCGGGGGTCTCGCGGATCGTCTCCGCTTCTGACTTTCCTCCCGAGATGTCTCCGGTCCCCGTTCCAATGTCCGTGATCCGGTTTGGCTTTTCCGCCTGTAACTGTCCCACAGCTCTCGCGGGTCTCTGCCTGGTTTTGCGCAGCTGGCACCTCCGCTGTCCTCCGGTGCGTTCAACGCTGCTGCACCGCTTCCGCAACTGTCCCCACGCTTGGGCGTCGCGATCCAGCGGTCTACGCTGGTTACACACCTGAGTTCCAGGGCTACACTTTGGAGGTAGGCCTGCTGTTAGTCTGAGGGCCAGCCGTGTTGCACTCCGCGGTTTACGTTTGTTGGTGTGCAATGTAGGCCTGCGGAGTGTGGTGTTTTTGGGGGTATCGGAGCGGTTTTATATCTCCACCCAGTTGTAGTTTCTTTTATCTGGGGATTCCGTTTTGCAGGGTATATCCACACTGACCTGGGGCCTGATCTGCCGCACCGTCTTTGTGTGTGATTTGGCTTGGGCCTGCCTGTAGTGTGGCCGCTCGATCTTCCGGGGTTGCAAGTAGGGGAATGAGCCCGATGTTGGTTTCGATCGTTGCCCCTTATTATCCCGCACAGTTAGAGCTGGATATTTGTTGTTTTGAGAGTAGTAATCAGCTTGATGGCGTCTGATTATAGCTCGGTAGCGGGAGCTCTTCTAAGATGCGGCCATCTTTTGGGTCCGCCCCCCGGAAGCCCGGAATGTTACTTGTTTATATCAATACCTAAGAATTTATAAAAGACTGTGACTTCCATTTCAACCAAAATATCACTGAAATGACTTCACCAGCCAAATCTGGGAAATCCCATTATTTTCTGTGGACATATTAAAACATTTGTGTAGATGAGTGGCAGAAGGAATCAGAGGCGCAGTCCCCCAACATGCTTTTTTGCAGTCAAAAGATTACATAATTTTTTATGGTTTTTCAGTTAATTAGCTTTTTGTACCGCAGCTCTCCAGTTTGGGATTTCAGCTTCTGTCTGGCTGCTAGGGTCTTTTTTTCCTTGGTTTGAATGAAAGTCTAGAATATGAATAGGAGAGGGACTGATTCCGAGGCTGCCATAACAAGTTATGTTGACGTATGCTGAAATGATTTGAAAACTTAAATAAAATAGAGTAAATGTAATTACAACTCCTATGTGAATTCACCAGGGTTTGGATTTTTTTTTTTTATTCAAGAAACTAAAAATTTTTACTCAGAAAAAAACTTGAATCACGTTACAGTCAATCTCAGTCATTGATAAATATGCCCTACAGTTGCTATTGATAAACTCAGGGGGTGCAGGGATTTCTAAATGATGTATTCTTTTTCTGACTCTTTACAGATTTTAAATGGGGGTCACTGGCCTCATCTAAACAAATGCTCTGTAATGCTATAAATGTATTAAAATTGCTACTTTTTAATATCCATCTTTGTCTTCAGGTCCTCTCCTATCCAAATTACAGTTTCATATTGAAATAAGTACATGGTTGCTATGGTAATTTGCAGCCAGATTGTTGGATTTGGAAACTGTAGAGCCAATGAATAAAAAGCTAAACAACTTTAAAACACAAATAATAAAACATCAAAACCAATGGCAAACTGGCTCAGAATATCACACTCTACATCATACTAAACATTAATTCAAATGTGGACAGCCCCTGTAATTTAGAAATTTAATAAATGGTATTAAGTTTGCAACTTGTCTAGAAACCCTTAGCAACCAAACATTTACTGGTCAGCTGTTTGAAAAACCTCTGAATCATTGCTGTGGGTTTTTATATGTGTGCAAGTCTTTTCTATTAAAGGTAATAGATCGGGGAGCGTGGCCAACAGCACACAAGAGCAGATGCACACTTTCAGTGCTCCAGGGGCCCTAGTTGAATTTTCCTGCACCCATCAATATCATATGGGCCATAACTTGCTGAACTGAGCCGGGAAGTGAAGAAGGGGCTCCGGTGCAGGTTGTTGGGCAGAGCAAGCCCTCCAGCCACATCCGACTGAACAGCTGCAGTCTAGCAGAACTCGCAAGTCAGGAAATCCGCTCAACCGGAAGTGTGACTATACCAGCACACAGCACCAGAGTGTGGATGAGAGAGCAGGGCTGAAAGAAAGAGGTACGATCCTGAGGGTGAGGGGATCCCCGGGACCCCAGTAGCTCTCCCCATGTATAATTAAAGGCAAAGCAACACAGGTATTATACTGCCTGCCCATCCCAGGTCTCTCACTGCAAAGAGAAATAGCAGAGCAGCGTTCTGGGAAGCAGCAGGAGAGACATTTGGGCAGGAGGAACCCCATCCACTGAAACGCAGGGGGGCTTGTTGCTGGCACACGGAGCTGAATTGAAGTTTGCTCACTCACCCTACTGCCTACAACATAGGCACATTACAGAGGATAAACTGTTTTCAACCTGTATACAGTCTGCTCTTCCACGACCATCTGTACAAGGTGCTAGAACACAAGGACTCTGGGGGGGGCTATGAAGAGGTACCAGATAAAATTTTGCAATAGTTACATGCCTATCCTTACTAGCACCATGTAGTAAGATTAATGTAAGGCTCTGCTGTACTAGGGACCTCCATCCTCAATGCCCACCGTCCATTGATATTTGGATATATTGATATTGGCATATTTTATATAAGTGCCTTGGCAGGTTCTACAGAAGAAACATTGTAATAGTGAACATCCATAATAATTTACCCACTATGGGGAAACTTATGCAAAAAGCCAGATCTGATGCAGCAGCCAGACTGGAGCAAAATGCCGTAATAATGCCCAAGAGGGTGCAGGCCCTGCACCTCCCACTCCACAAGCATCTCCTCTACCCTTGGCCAGGATGGAAAAAGAATTGGTACCAGATACACCAGCTGATCCCACTCCGGCAGACCTTATGTCTGCCATCCTGCAGTGTCAAACTACTATAACCACAATGTTCACCTCTAAAATTGAGGAACTCAAAGTTTATTTTTCACTGATTAAGCAGGACATCCAGAACATTAGGGAGAGAACGGGTGAGCTGGAATAAAGAGTGAGTGGAGTGGAGGACAGAACTGCTCCTCTGCCCCAAGAAGTAAGCCGCATTAAACATGAGCTTCAGGATATGGCAAATCGCATAGATGACATGGAAAACCGCCAACGCCGCTCCAATGTCCAGATCCTAGGTCTCCCTGAAAGAAGTGAAGGCTCCAAGCCCGAGTCATTTACTGAAAACTGGCTCAAAGAAATGTTGGGCCAGAATATAGTTACACCACAATTTGTGGTAGAACGGGCGCATCGGGTTCCACTAAGACCCCTTCCACCAGGTGCACCACCCCCAGCATTCCTGATAAAACTGCTCAACTACCGGGACAGAGATAATGCGCTCAGAGAGTCTAGGAAAAAAGTGGATATACAGTATGCAGGAGCTCTGATCTCCCTATACCCAGATTACTCATCCACTTTGCAAAAGAAACGTAGCTCATACATAGGAGTCAAACGTAAACTTCGAGACCTAGGCTTGGAATATGCCATGCTATACCCAGTGAACCTTAAAGTGCATTTTTTTGAATGACCAGAACTAGCACTCGAGTGGACTAGAATGACCAGAACTAGCACTCGAGTGGTTGGAGCATAGACCCGGCAAAGCTAGAAGCCCTCCAAGAGAATAGCGTTAAGTCGCAAGATCTGGATCAGCATTGGGAGATTCTGTGGACGTACAATCCTATGATTCTGTTCAGCCTATTAAGTATAGGATCTATAACAGTCAATGCTGATAAGACTGGTGGATCTACAATTTGTATGATCTATAATGCTCTCTTTTCCTCTCCACAGGCAGCCTTAATGCCTCATTTAAAGGGGAACTTATTAACTTCCTGATAACACTTGGAATGTCCAGGATACCATTTCCCCTAATAATGAGCCCAGCTTACCATTCATATGCATACTGATAAACCCTGTGGATGTATTACTGATATGATCTCCACCACTTTTCCATTGTTTATGCTTCATCAAGATCACAATGGATATGTTCTGTGATTCCCAAGAGATAAGCATCCACCTCTGTTGGGGATCTATAGGGGAATCTATTAACAATTTAATTCCTGGAACGGCCTGTCACTTCCCTCTACAATGAGTGTAGTTTGCTTCTAAGATAGTTGAATACAAAGAAAGATGGTATAACACAAATAGTACAGCATCCTTATGTTACTATCATTCTGTCAGGATCACACCACCCCGAGTCTTACCTTCAGTTCCAGGCGGTGCGTCCTCTCTGTTCTGGCGTTGCTCCCACAATGGCGGAGCCCATGGCCGCCACGTGGGTAGCGACGCCGGCGTAATGATGTTGTGGCGCCGCGACACTGCGGCGCACTGACGTCACGTGCCTGCGCCATTTTGCCTCCAAATTTGAATATTTAAAGGCGCATTGGACGCCATTATGGTGCCCAATTATAGGACCTTTGTTGCTTTGTTCCTGGGTGCATTTTGATCCTGTTTTGCTGTATTTTGACCATTGCTTGGACTTTGTATTGCTTTTGCCTGCCTATATAAATCTTTTGCCTGGACTTTACCTTGATTCCTGCCTGATCCTTGCCTGTACCGCACTATTGGAACCTTAACCCCTAAGCTTCCTCCAACTAGGCCTACCCTGACATTATAATTGGGCCATAGACTCCACTGAGGAAGCTACACAAGACATTGGATGAGCTACATGGTTTGGCTGATCACATGGAGAGCTATGAAGCACAGCAGTCTAGCTTTGGCTTAGCCCTAACGGCCATATTGGACAAGTTGTCAGTTTCTCCGCCAGCCTTTTCACCCGCTTCGACTCGACTTCTTCTTTCCATTCCCAGAGCCACGTATCCCAGCTTCTCCTCTCTACAGTGGCGATCCTCAAGCCTGTAGAGGATTCCTGAACCAGTGTAAAATCCAGTTCACGTTGCTCCCCAGTCAATTTTCTTCTGATCGTGCCAAGGTGGGATACATGATTACCCGTCTGTCCGGAAAAGCTCTTGAGTGGGCATCACCCCCGTGGGAGAAGAAGGATCCCTTAATTGATAATGCTAATGCCTTTATTTCTCTTGGTATTACAAAGGGGATAAGTGTGGCAAGCTTGAGCTTCTCCCTATCCTTACTAAAGACCCCAGACAATTAACCTCTATTCCCATGTTATCCTCTGAGGCAGGTCAGGAGACTCACACACAGGATCAGATCCTCTCTGAATTTGTTAAATTCTACTCTAACCTTGATAGCTCCAAAGTACAGAGTACCACTGAATACCTGAGTGAAATCCGTATAAACAAAACTTACCCAAACTTACTCAGGAGGAAGCAGAGCCTCTAAATTGTTGCATTTCAACGGACAAGATCTCCGATGCTATTGACACGTTCCCCAATGGGAAGTCCCCCGGACCAGATGGGCTCCCCATTGAATGGTACAAGGTGCACAAAGATTTAGTGGTGCCCAAGCTCAGCTCATTATTTAATGCTATACCACAGGGAACACGTCTTCCTGATAGTACCAAGCTCGCCACCATCACTCTAATTCTTAAAACCAGTAAGCCGTCTGATAGATGTGGATCATACAGACCTATTTCACTCCTTAATGCAGACATTAAGATACTGGCTAAAATTCTAGTGAATAGACTCAAAAAAGTAATTGAGCGCCTCATACACCCTGATCAAACAGGATTTATGCCAGGCAGAACCACTGATATTAACATTAGGCATCTCTTCACAAACATTTGGGCTAATCACAATACCATAGGAAAAAGGGTGGTAGTATCATTAGATACAGAGAAGGCATTTGACACTGTAGAGTGGTCTTATCTTTGGACTCTTTTGCAGCGATATGGGCTGGGTGAACAATACATACAATGGGTGAAAGCACTGTATGACTCTCCGACAGCCAGACTACTGGTAAATATAGAGCTGTCTCTGGAGTTCCCTCTGGCGAGAGGTACCAGACATACTGTAGCTCTAGCTATTGAACCACTGGCCATTAGTATACGTAACAATCTACAAGTAGAGGGACTTAGAATTCAGAGTCTAGAGCAGGGATCTGCAACCTTGGCTCTCCAGCTGTTGAGGAACTACAAGTTCCACAATGCATTTGCCTTTATGAATCAAGACAGACTCCTTCATTGCATTGTGGGACTTGTAGTTCCTTAACAGCTGGAGAGCCAAGGTTGCAGATCCCTGGTCTAGAGGAAAAAATATCACTCTAGGCAGATGACATGTTGGTATATCTAGCGAATGCCAGGCACTCTCTCTCTGAGCTCCTGGCCGAGGTCAGGAAGTTTGGGGATTTCTCTGGCCTCCGAGTAAATTGGGCAAAGTCTGTCATTTTCACTATAGACCCTGGGAATATCAGGGACCCACTGCATGGACCCCAACTGCAGTGGGTGTCCTCTTTTACCTATCTAAGTATTGATATTCATAGGGATCCCAGACAATATTTAGACTTGAATCTAGTCCCAATATTCCGGTCTCTGAAAATGAAAATACAACACTGGTCAAGTCTGCCACTAACCCTCCCGGGGCAAATAAATATCCTGAAAATAATTTTTTTACCCAAACTCCTTTATGCTTTCTACAATGTGCCATGTACACTCCCTATGGCTTGGTTTAAGCAGCTGGACACCTGTGTCAGGGGATTCATTTGGGCCGGGGAACGCCCAAGAATTAAAATGCAGATGCTTCAAACACCAATCAAAAAGAGGGGACTGGCACTTCCAAACCTTTATTATTATGCCAGTCAATTGGTATACGCCAGGTGGTGGCTTAACCCCGATCCCAAAAATCAGGCTACGGTCCTTGAAGCAGAAGTGGTTTCAACCTTTGAGCCCCTGTCCAATCAGCTACCTAGAGGTCTCCCTTCTATCTATGCCCTAACACCCCCCATGAAAACTGTTACCCTAATTTTTCAAAAAATTGTAGCTTCCGCCTACAAGGCTTCAGGCAACTGGTCCAAATGGTCCCCACTTTGGGGCAACAAATCTCTATCACAGTTTAAATCTCTTCCAGATGCCAGTTTGTGGGCCATGGCTGAAAAAAAATACCTGGAAGACTTGGTAAGTGCAGGGGAGCTCAAGCAATTTCCACAATTGAAAGAGGAATTTGGGCTATAAATTATATGTTTTTCAGATTTCTTCAAGTACGACATGCATTCTCTGCCCAATCTATGGAAAACAGATCTATCTAAACCCTTAAGATGGATGTATGCTATTCTGGTACAAGAAAGCTTTGACCCCATCAAATATATATGCAATAAATGGGCCCAAGACTCTCCATCCTTTGAGGAAGGAACCTGGAAAGACATTCTTGAACAAATACCAGAAACGGTTAGAGACCCTTACATACATACTAAGTTTTTAAATAGAGTGTATCTGACCCCACATAGGCTGGCACAGATATATCAAGGATATAAGTTTATAAGGATATGTGTTTCAAATGCAATGCTGATAGTGGTACCTATATGCATGTATTTTGGGAGTGTCCCAAAACTTAACAATACTGGACTACAGTTCTTGCATTTATTAATGCTTCTTTGGGACTTCCAGCCATACGGACACCAGAATTCTGTCTTTTAGGACATATTGAGAGACTCACTATACTATCCAGTGACAGATTGGCCCAAATTCACTAAAGCACGAATAGTCTAACGCTAAATTTTCGCTAGCAAAGTAGATAGACTTGCGCAACTGCGCACCCTTACGCCAGGCGAAGTTGTGCACTGATGAAGGGACGTAACTACGATAATTCACTAAGATGACCATTTTTCTGAACGTTACCTCTTACGCTAGACGTTACTTCACCAGGTCAATACAATAGATAGGAGTTTGAAAAAAAAATGGTAACATTTTTCTAAGTCCCAAAAAAATGCTGGCGTGTTTTACAATTGTAGGGTGATAGTCTGAAAAAGATCAATTTTTTGGGGGGGTTACCCTCCTTCCCCCCTACATTTCCTAACATATGGCAACACAACTATACAGGGGGCACATGTAGGGCAATAGGACAACTTTATATAATTTATTAAAGGTTTCCTGGGCTTGTGTAGTGCAATGTAGTGGCTGTAACATATACTTCTATTATACGTTAAAGTTCCCGCCGAATGCAAATTAGGCTTCGCTAGCGTAACTGCACTTTGCCTGGCGAAGTAACACCAGCAAAACTACGCTACCGTTCACCGACCTAAGCGTAACTTCGTAATTTAGTGAATTTATGTAGCGCTGGCGAAAATTCGCCTGGCAAAGTGCGGCCAATGCTAGCGAAGCCAACGCTGGCGAATTTGCTCATCTTAGTGAATTTGCCCCACTGTGTCTACAGCAACTGATTTCGCTACATAGATGATTTGCTGTGTATCTGGCAGGGTACGGAGGAACAATTTAATGTGTTTTTCAGTGAGATTAATAACAATAATCTAAATTTGAAATTTACTAGTAAATTTTCTAGGGAACAAATTGAATTTCTGGATGTTATGTTATCAAGTGACAGCTATGTTGTCACCTCCACCATTTATCGCAAACCATGTAGTGGGAACACCATCCTACATGCCCAGTCCTGTCACCCAAGGAAATTGATAGGAGGGATACCAGTGGGCCAGTTCCTTCGACTTAGAAGGAACTGCTCCACTGACAGGGATTTCTATGAATTGTCTGGAGACATGAAAAATAGATTCCAAGAGAGAGGTTACTCCAGGGCCAATATAGACAGGGCATTTGAGAAGGCAGCACAAACAGAGAGAGAAACTTTATTAGTTCCAAAACATCATAAACAAAACAGCAAATTTAAGGATAAAATCTGTTTTATTACGAAATATAGAAAGCAATATAACAAGATAGTACAGATTGTGAGAAAGTTTCTCCCTATTCTGTATGCTGATACGTCTTTTGCAAACATCTTAGATCAGGGAATACAGAGTGTAGCTAGAAGAGCCCATACTTTAGGAGACTCACTAACATCAAATCACTTCAAAGAGAAATTGGCAACTAAATCACAATTTTTGAAGCATAGTGGGTGTTACAGGTGTGGCAACAAGAAATGCATAACGTGTAGATATATGCAGATATCACAAGAATTTAAGTCTACAGTTACTGACAAATCCTATATAATTAAAAGCTACATTAACTGTAATAGTTCAGGAGTAATTTATTTAATTACCTGTAAGAAATGTAACAAACAATATGTTGGATGTACCAAGCGGTCCTTAAAAGAAAGAATTAGGGAACATATAGGACAGATTAAGAATCCGAAATTCAGCGCTAAAACGAATGTCACCAGACACTTTAAAGAATGTAGTAATAGTGATACTAAATATTTTTCAGTACAGGCAATTGAAAAAATCAAAATAGGAGCAAGAGGGGGAGATCTCCTTAACTTGCTACATAAAAGGGAAGTATATTGGATTTTTTACTTGCAGACACGCTTACCGTTAGGATTGAATTATATCTTTGATGTAACTTGTTATCTTTACTATAGTATATTGCATCTAAATATGACTTGTGTACCCCTAAGTTTTGAAATAACATATTCAAAATGTTTACATAAAATGTGTTATAACTTGGAGTGGGCAGGTTTTACCCAGTGATTGGGGCCTGCACCAGCTGTTATTGTTTTTATTTGTGGGAGGGTTTATTGGTTATTGAAGAGTGTATTTAAGGAGGATGTCTATTCCTGTTTCCTTATGGCCTATGATTAAGTGCTGAGAAGCTTGTGGAGTAACTTGTCTTTTATGCATTAATAAATTTATATCTTTTTATATAGCATGGTGTTATAGAGCTAAGTTTTTTCTATACTTTAATATTACTGCTTACATTTATATGATTATGTGTTATTATAATGTGGGTTGGTGCCTTCTTTATTTATAGCTTGTGTTGCTGTAGGCCATTATAGAGAGTGACACATACCCTAGCCTATTTATATTTATGCAAGTCTTTTTTACTATTCATTAGTGATAGGCGAATTTATTTGCCTGGGTGAATTTGCAGTGAATTCCCACGATTTGTCGCCGGCAAATAAATTAATTAAATGCCTGGAAAAATTTGCCTGCAAAAAATTGGAGCATTTCGCCCATCACTACTATTCATACTAGCCTCACATATATCCATTGTATCTGTATTCTAAGTAATGTAGTTCTGCATCAGATTTTGTGTAAATCACTGTCAAAGAAAAAAATGAAGAATTCAAATTATACAGTATTCTTGATAACATTTTTTTAACAATTGTTTATGTTTTTTTAAACAAATGTTTATGGTATGTTTATGCATCTAGGCCAGTTTTTGGGGCAAGATTTTATAGAAGATTATTTGGAAAATGCCACTGACGAAAAAAAAAAATTAACCATGATAAATGTTTTTTTCAGTTATTGCATTTTTTCCATAATAACATATTTTCTAGAAAATCAAGAAAATCAATTTACACAAACTGACGTAAAGTGATTAATAATATTCACAAAATAGTTTTGAAGGTCATGAATAAATTATTCTGTTAACTGAAACTGCCAATAACAATGGTATTGAAGATCTATAAAGGGCGTTGAAACAGTTCTTTATTTGATAGCTTGCTATAGCTTGATTATTCACCAAATTCAGTCCATGTTTTATATAAATTTTTTTTATTTTGTTTTCAAAATAAAGAATTGTTTACATTAACATAGATGAATAAAATAATTAAACTACACTAGACAAGTAAAACATAGGCAAATGTGAGTAAGATAGTAAATTGGTTAACAAAGAAAACAAGACGTAAAAAGTTGCCTCTTCATCTCCAGAACAGATGTTTATATACTAATGCCCCTGAAGCAAATGCCAGAGCACTAGGGTGAGCAAAATCACACCTCTTCCTACCCTGCCCCTTATGAATACAGCACTGCCAAATGCAGGAAGCGCTGTATTCACCTGGAAAACACAGGTCTATCATCTGCGTGCACTTAACGTGCATCCAACCATGGCTTGGGTACCTACAGGTTGCCTATGGGTTGCTGGTAGGACCTGCAGGTGCTCATCTGGGGGTCAGGATGTAGGGCCGGGTAATAATTTAGGTAGCTGGTTGTAGATTGGGGGTTCTGGTCAGGTATATATGGGTATGGGTTTCAAAAATCTTTGCATGGAGAAGCAGGGTGTAAAGTGCAAAATAAGGAGGGCTTTAAAATAGCACATAGACCTTAGTCAAGAACTCAGAGGTACTGTCATCATATGTGAAGGCCTGTACCTTACCCTAGACAACTGAGCATAAAGAGCTACATTATTTATTTTGAGAAGCCTCTGACAGACTGCACCCTACAAGGTCAAGATATGATGCTCTCAATAGGGAAGAACAGCATGTCACCACATAACTAGGCCTTCTGCTCCCCAGGATGTCCCAGATCTTCAGCCCATGTTTTCACATATGTGATTGTGGTGGATATATATATATGTAGAAATCAACAATTAGTTATCATTTTTATCAAAAAAATTCAGGAAGCAGGAAAGTGTGTACAATTTACTAGAATTAGATAAGAAGGTCCAGGTATTGAACTATATCTGTATCCAGAATGGAATACCTACACTTACATTGATCCAATGTTTGTGGACTAAACGGTTGATAAAACTGCAGCTGGTCTTAATAGTTTAAAAAATTTTAATTGTTCATTGCTTATCCATCTAGTTGGGAATTTAAATGTTATTGCTGCTAAGGGTTTCTGCTTTAGCAACTAGGCAGAGGTTTGAATCTTAAAAAGCTAAAAAAGAGACCCTGAACAAAATGTTAGCTAATGTGTTTTATTATCAATTATTAAGTTCACTTCATGCCCGGATAGTTCACTGATTGTTGTTTACAATAACAAAAATCAATGCAAACTCTGACATCATTCTGTATTTGTTGAATATACAAGGTTAAGCAGGATTGCAGATACAACCAGGATCCATGGAGCACATGTTACTGAGAAAAAAAAATAGATTAATCATGGGTTTACAATAATTGGTAATTTATAGATTCGAATCATGTACAGAGGTATAATTTATTGTCAGAACCCTCCATGGTTATGGGTAAGATAGTGACAGGCCAACCTGACTGTCACTTCTCGACTGGTCAGCTAGATTTTCTAATGTTAATGGACTCCTGCTGCACACATATAGCAGCCTCCTTATTGAGGAACATGGGGGTAAGAAAGCTAATGTTAACGCATTTGGCAAATTATAAATAGTATACAAAGACAATGTTATAATAGTTATAAAAAAGCTTATTTTCTGAGTAATATCCAGTTCCACCCTGGGGTCTGGTTCTGCAGCCAAAGAAGTGGAATGGAAAATAGAAATAGGACATCTAAATCACTTCTGTTAGCTCACTGCTAGTCATAAGAACCTTGAACCATGGACCCAAATATAAGAACAGGTGTGCTTGGGGTTACATGTTGCCCTATATTTATATTTTTCTAGATCATGCTCATGTTTGTAGGCCATGGACAGACCTAATAAACTGATGACTTTATGCATCATTCCACTTGAAGGCAATCCTATTGTATAATGGTCAAAGAGTAAATGATGAAAAAGAGAAGACATTAAAAGTACTTCTCTTCTCCTTACATGAATATGCCCCCAAACTGCCTGTTTCACTTCAAAAAGGTTTTCTCAAGAAGAATTTATAAAAAGTGTCTTCTATTATAACTATTGGGCTCCAATATAGGTTTCCATACACCACCACTACCAAAGCCCAAACCCTATTTTTAACATATTTTTCCAGGGAATAGAGTACTATTGAAGTGTTTGTTCTGTGATGCTAAGATACTTAAAGGAGAACTAAACCCCCAGCCAAAAGTCCCCACAGGCCCTGCTCCGCTGGCCCCCTCCCTGCCTCCCCGTGCACAGTGTTACTCCAGAATTGTGTCCCCTCTAGAAATACTGACCGCACATCCAGAGTCAGTGCAGCAGAGCCATCTTCAGTGCTTTGGTATTCTTCGTAAAGTAACAGCCGTATTGTGCAGTTGGAGCAATCTTCCGGTTTGTGACAGCTGTACGTTGCTGAAAGTGCCGGAAATTGCTGAAGGGAAGGAATAAGACCCGAAGAATACCGAAGCACCTGAAGATGACACCCATGAGCTCCGCTGACTCTGCATGTCCAGTCAGTATATCTAGAGGGGACACAAAGGGTTTAGTTGTCCTTTACAATCTCAGTGAGTATATTCTGCTCATTCGGGGCTATATGCAGACCTGGATTGAAGATTGAACTTAAAAAAGTGAATTTTCTTGAAATAATTTGTGACATTTGTAACGTACTTTCTCACAAAAATTCATGATTTTTATGGTCTAGCTTTATTATCTAGCTAGTTACCAGACAATCTAAAAATATAAGGTACTATAAATGCTTACCATTTGTACCAGATATCAGATGATCTGTACCAAAAACAAAAAAGAATTAGGCATGGCGTATGGCAGCACATTTTTGTTTTGTGTTTAAAGTGGACCTGTCACCCAGACACAAAAATCTGTATAATAAAAGTCCTTTTCAAATTAAACATGAAATCCAATTTCAAATTTTTATTAAAGCATTCATAGCTGTTTTAAGCTCATTTAAAATGCTCAGCTGTCAATCAAATATTGTCTGCCACTCCTCTATGCCTTAGGCATAGAGGCGGGGCAGATACTTACATTCACTTTCCATTCAGCACTTCCTAGATGTCACTGCTCCCCACACATTCCCCCAGTTCTCTTAAACATTTAATTGTGTGGCCAGGACATGGGGATAGACTTCAGGTCCCCCGTTCTGGTGCACAAACAATATTCTGAGATGATGCAAGGCTTGTCTTAATAACAGTGTCCACAAAATGGCTCCTACCTGCTTGCTATGATTATGAATTCCCAGACTGAAGAAAACAAGATTAAATCAATTTATATATTGTAATTAATGTTCATTTTGCTTGACTTATGTGATAAAATATGATTTAGAATATTTGTTTGGGGTGACGGGTCCACTTTAAAAGGAATTATCACATTTAGTTCCTTGTAATTTTTTGCTACGTATTGTGGTAGAGTGACAAGGAAAAGGGGGGAAGATGTCAGTCTAGCCTTTAATTTTACCCCAGGGACTGAAATAGGCTCCAGGAAGGGAGTTACTAAACAGAGAATCAGTGCTCTGTTTAAAGACCTAAGAAGCCAGGTACTCCATTCCTCAGATCCAGTCCAGACCAGACATTGGAGTTCATCTTCCACAGGAAAGATGTCCTGTGGAAATGCTATTTAAAGTTAATTGGAAAGAGAGTGGGTGTCTCTCAGCAGGGCACAGCAGGTAGGAGACCTGTCTGTGTAAAAAACTCCAAGAGGAGCTGGAAGTTCTGCTTGTAGCAGAAGGTGACCAGGACCAGGAATTGGTCAAGCTTGTGAGCCTGGCTACAAAAGTGTAAGGAAGCCAGGAGGCTGAAAATTACCTGTAAGTACAAGGGTGAGCCAAACTGTTTTGTGTACTGTTTTTCCACAAGGGGCCCAGTCTAGTCAGGGACTGCTTTAAAGTAAAGGTAGTGCCCAGTGGGCAAGTTTTTTATTTGTTTGTTCGATAGAATAATCACCCCTGTTGATAATTTGACTTTGTTTAAAAGTGGGAAAATAAACTGTGTTTTCCTTGAAGAAGCTGTGTGCCCCTGTCTTATGCTCCTTTGCCCTATGCTGCTGTTACAGGTGCAACTGGCAGTATATAAAAACTATATAAAAGTTTAACATATTTTACAACACTATTATAATATTCCAGTAAGATTATCATCCTATATATCTACAGTATATATATTTTCCTAAAAACATACCTTGACGTTTAATTGGACCCACTGACAAAACATGGTCAGAGTCACTAAGAGGCAGAGACCTAATTCCAGAGCAGACCTACAAATAAAATATAAATTTGAACGATTTACAATACAGTTAAGCGCACACAGTTTAAAAATATTGATTCCTTGGTTCTTCAGAGCAAATATGGGAGAAGACAGTTGCATAAATTACCCATCTTAATTAGACCCTGTGTCATGCTGGACATGAATGTGTATTGCCCCTTTAAGAAAATATCCTTACTGTTAATATAATCAGTGCATTTTTTACCACTAACATATATCAACACTGAAAGTATATTGCCAAAATAATCAAATGGAGACAATAATTAGCATTCTGTATAAGAAAGGCTTTTATACACCTATGACAGAATATTTCTTCCTGGGAAAATAAAAGTGAGAAAATGAGATTACATTTGGGTGTATTTCTCTTGGCCAAATGTCTACTATGAGAAAACTACTATCATGAAAAGGCAGTTAGCAAAAGAAAGTCCATTAAAAGTCCATTCAACCCATTAAAATTTCACCAATCTGACATTAATGAATGCCCAACATGTGGCCCTGGGTCAGCTGTAGTTAACAACACCTGAAGTGCAAAATGGAGATCCTAAATGTAAATAGCATTTTCTCAAGTTTGAAAGCTGAGTCTACATATAATGGGCCTAGTAAAAGACATTGCAAGATACTCACGGGAGCACAGGATCCAGACTTCAGATCACACAGATGTATCTGGCAGTACAGGTAAACAAGGTTGTGATCACCAACAAATTTGAACATCTGCACAGAAAAGCGGCCTTTGCTAGAGGCTCCATTCTCCATTACAGTTATAGATGAATCCTGTTTGTTGGGACAGCTGTGTAGTTAAACATAAATACAAATGGCATTTTGTTGTGTATAACTTCCCAATACAACTCTTTTTAGCATAGGCATATAAATGCAAAACAAGAGAGCAAGAGAGACAAAACACCTTCCTTGTCAGAGCTATAAGCATATGAATGCATGCATAAGGATCTCACATTAACAGATCTTGTGTTTGCACCTGCTGCATGGAAAAACTGTCTTAGTCTAGCTATTTTAACTTTGGGGAGGTTACTACCACCTGTGGGTTCATAAGAGTTATCGGAATGGGACTTTGACTAAAAACTGATCTTCATGCCTTTATATTGCCCATCTGGAGTTAATTAAAGGAAACCTATATCCCCAAAATTAATGCTTGAGCAACTGATAGTTTATATCAAATGAAGTGGCATATTAAAGAATCTTACCAAACTGGTATATATATTCAAGTAAATATTGCCCTTTTACATCTCTTGCCTTGAACCACCATTTTGTGATGGTCTGTGTGTTGCCTCAGAGATCACCTGACCAGAAATATTTCAACTCTGACTGTAACAGGAAGAAGTGTGGAAGCAAAAGACACAACTCTGTCTGTTAATTGGCTTGTGTGACCTAACTTTATAGTTTGTTTGGTATGTTTGTGTGCACCGTTGAATCCTAGGATCCCAGGAGGCTGTCCTTATTTTTTAAAATGGCAATTTTCTATTTATGATTACCCAATGGCACATATATACTAAAAAGTATATTATTATGAAAATAGTTTATTTACATGAAGCAGGGTTTTCGATATGAGTTGTTTTATGCAATATCTTTTTATAGAGACCTACAATGTTCGGGGGGTATAGTTTTCCTTTAAGGAATGGGTACTTTCAATGGATTGGGTTATATAGTGACTTCTCCTGAGAGATTCTTGTTAGCCAAGTAGGACCCATGTGTCCCCATTTACAGGTACTTGTACTGCTCTATTAGATGCCCATTGGTTTATTATTTTTCTTATACAAAGTTAACTGTTATCTCAATATTGTTATATGTATTCTTAGTTGGACCCCAGGGTGTATCCCACTCATAGCACAGTGCAATCCCTTGTTTTGCAGGTAAGGGTCTGAAGTTTATTTATTAAGTGTATCCCTGTCTTAAAGGAACGGAGGGAATAACGGTAGTCGGATATACTCCAAATGGATTATTATTTCATCATATTTTTTACATGTTCCTCCATCATATCCTCTGCTTGCTGTTTGGTTTATTTGAGTGTTATCCAGCTGTTTTAATCAGTGCTTCTAGCATGGGATTCCTAAACAATTACTAGAGGTGTCTTGCTCAGTTCATTCTGTTTCTAGGGATAGTAGTGCAATAATATAACTATGAAGATTCTCATATTTCAGAATTTCAAATGTCACCTCTGAAGAGTTGCAGTGTGCCATTGTGATTGGATTGTTGGAAGAGTCTATTTGCCGAGAACTCCCCTACACCAGTCAGTTGAACTGAAGAAGCTGCTTGGATGAGCAGTGAAACGTCTTCATTAAAATATCTCAGCAAGTCCAGTTGCTTTGAGTTACTTTTTATATATATAGTGCAATAATACTTCTTCTGTTTTTCCGTTAATTTAGTCATATAACCCTGCATTTTAAAGCACTATATTTTTCATATCATAAAAAAGTGTTGCATTATATTGTAAACTATAACTGACCCTAGGAATGGCAATCAGTCTCACCTGTTCTGGATAATATAGTATTTTATAGGATCATCAGCATTGCTTGATGGAGTAGCGTAGCAGTTCCGCATCACCACGGCATGCTGAGATACATCAAAACCATCCAGAAATACCCCGATATAAAGAATAGAGCTGGATGATAGAGAGACTTCTGCTCCTTCATATACAGAAAGGTAATCATTGTCTTTGTAAAGAGCCATGTATGCTGTGAATTGTCCTGTTCCTCCAATGCTGATATTTGTTGAACTGTTAAACAGCATAGAGATTAGATATTAAACTCTAGTAATTTGCATCCCAAACACTACATGAAGAATACCAATACTGTAAATTTCACATTTTTACCAATTTCATCATAAATACCATAAATACCATAAGCATACTATAAACTTCTACTTTACATTTTACATAAAATTTGGCTGCTAACACCCTGGCTCCTCATGCTGATTTTGAACACACCACAGGGTCAAACATTAACTATAAAGGGAAGAGAGTGTACTACCAAATTAGATCTTCTGTAGTCTTAAGCTGGTCATACATTCTACAATATGCTTGACTGGTGAGGTCCTAAGATGGGTGATAGACTTATATAACTGTTTGGCCCTAGGGCCAAATTATCGAATTACAATGAAGGAAATATCAGTCGTTGGAGCAAAGACTGGCTCAATGAGCCAATGTGGTCCTCCATCTGACAGATAAATAAAACTTGCATGATTGACATCTGGCTGATTTTCATTGAGGGCACCATACACAGGCAGATAAGATGGCCACCTTGAGGCATTATAGAAATGAGCACAGGAAAGGAGTGGGGGCTAAGTAAATGGTGGCAAATGGGTGTTGTGGGGTAGAAGTGCAAAGCTCATATATATCAAATTACGCAGTTGATTTTCAGATCTTCATTATTAAACAGCACATAAAATGTGGATAACGTGGAACAATTTGGTCCAAGAAAAAAAAAAACGTTTTCAGCTATAATCTCAGAGGGGCAGGTTTGGTAAGTCTAGGTCAAGGTGACGTTAAAGCTTGTATGTGTATAAATGCACATTAGATTCCATATGCATTGGCTGTTTAAGTCATTGCACCATATTGTTTGATTCTAAACTTGGTTTCCTTCAAAAAAAATCTTTAGTTTCTTTAAACAAAAACCTTGTAGAATATCAAGAATTGGCATCAGCAGACAAATATACTATAAAGCAATACAGAAGCATAAGACAAATGAATGTAAATATATGTTAACATTTTAAACACAGGACATTTAAATTTAGCTTCTTTTTACCATTCTGAAACCATTCTTATGGAAGATTTCAATGGCTTAACTAAGGAATCAGGTGAAATGCTTATACTCTTTACTATCTGGGGATGCTGGGAGTTGGAGAGACAGCTGCTCAGTGGATATCTCTGAGTTGCATTAATTGTTGTCCCCCAGATTTCTGCCTCAGTTTTCTTTTACGGCCAAGAGCCTTTGATGGAGCTCTAACTCCAGCCTTGCCCCTAGCATACATGTGAGATTAATATCAAGTGGGGAGGAAAATGCAAATGCAATGCATGTTTTCCAAACTTTTGCTGCAGATTTGTTAAAAACACCATTTATTTGTTGATTTAAAAATACATTTGAAAATACATACCTGACAAATGGATGCAGGACTGTGTGCAGACTGACTTGCATATTGAGCTGGTATGTACATGACAGTTTTACAACCAGTTCTTCATTCCTTATGATGAGTTCCCCCGTTTCCATGGAGAGGTACAGAGTGTTTGTATAGGTAACATGAGTGTCATTTCTCTGTATTATACATAAAAATACAAATAAATTAAAATAAGATTCAAAAGTACTCACCGCACACCCCTATTTGGAGGAATCCAGGACTACAACACATGCAGAAGGTGCCGGATTACCAGTGGTGGGCAAAAAAAGGAATCAAGTATATAAGAGAGTTATATCCTGAAGGTCAGTTAATCAGCATTGAACAGCTGAATCTTAAAGAACCAATAACCCAAATTGTGCACTTCAGACACTATCAGCTCCAACATGCAGCTATAAGTCAATTTACAGCAAATGGACCAATAATAGAGGAGACGGCACTTGAAACCAAACTTCAGACTGAAACTATGTCAAAGCCTCTGTCAACTATATATCAGGTCCTAATGACCTCAAAGAATCAAAGGCCGCTACTCTGCCAGGCAAGGTGGAACACGGATATACCCACACTAACAGAAAATGACTGGGAGACAGTGATGCGGAATCTGCTACCACCCCTGGTATCAGCCAGAGATAAATTGATACAAGTAAAATTTTTGCACCGTATCTATATGACACCAGAGAGACTCAATCTGATAAACAAAGAAAAACAAAAAGAATGCCCTAGATGCAGGACAGAAATTGGAAATTGGATACACATGACATGGGTGTGCAAGGAAATACAAGAATACTGGACACAGGTTTTTGCCTTTATTTCAAAGGTCATGGTACTACAAATCAAACCCACCCCAGCAGCAGCATTATTGGGATTAGTCAATGGACATGATTTTTCTAGGGAAGGTAGAACCTTCCTTCAGACACTCCTATATTATGCAAAAAAGATGATAATTCTCAAGTGGAATAGACCACTAGCGCCGACCATGGAGGCCTGGAAAGCACTGGTGAATGCTGCCTTACCATTCTACAAGGAAGAGTATATAGCTAGGGGGTGCCAAGACAAATTTATAGACATATGGTTACTATGGATACTGAACCCGGATACAAACAGTCCAGAGGTACTTTGAAAGACCAACCTGACTAATGATGTAGAGACCAGGGGGCATAGGGTTAATGAGATGTGTAAGGTAATGAGAGAGTTGCGCATACATACAATATATACAATGTATAAGTTGTTTTGTATTTTATTTTTGTTGGTACAAAATTTTAAAATAAAAACGTTAAAAAAAAAAAAAAATTAAAATAAGATTAAGCATTTGCATTAAAAGACCATTAGGTCAACTGTACTAAGGTTAGAATATGGACAATAGTCTTGGAGCAGGTACAAAAACATTGAATCCACCTTTTTAATTTCATTGGGAATAATATTGATAATGTGCAAATATCAATCAATAGTTAAAGCAAATAACATGTCACTACTTACTGGACTTGCTGAATAATTATTGAAGATGTTTCACTACTCATCCGAGCAGCTTCTTCAGTTCAACTGACTGGTATGGGAAGTTCTCGGTATATAAACTCTTCCACTAATCCAATCACAATGGCACATTGTAACTCTTCAAAGAGGTGACATCTGAATTTGATTCTGTGTAGTTACTGTGATGGGATTACCAATGTGTCCTGCAACTCATAGATACAGGTGAGAGTTGCATGAACGGATGTGTGAAGTGTTATGAAACCACTTGGGTACCGAAGTGAGAACTGCATTGTATGTAGCAGACAGGTGGTGTCGAAGGCCCCCACCTCTATTCAGGGATGGTTTTTCTACCTTGACATGAATCGCTTCTTTCACGCTTCTTTTAAACAAGCGGTCTTCTTTGTCCAAGATTTGGACCTTGCTATCTATGCCGAGAACTTCCCATACCAGTCAGTTGAACTGAAGAAGCTGCTCGGATGAGTAGTGAAACGTCTTCAATAATTACTCAGCAAGTCCAGTTGTTTTAGATATACCATGACCTGGATGAATGAAAATCTTCATAGTTATATGTGTTTATTTATGCATGTGTAAAGTGTATAGTAAAATGAGCAGAACTGATACTCTAACTATGAGCTTTACCCAAGTTATTCTTTGAACTGAACCATAAAACCGATTATTAGAAGAACAAAATCCACATAGGAGTGATAAATGAGAGATAAACAGGAACATAGAACATCAGTGGATGGGCAAATACTCACAGCATCAATGGTCAGTATAATTCTTGACAGGGTATGAGAGAGAATAAACAGCATAGACAGAGTCCCTCTAGAGTCTAGTTCTGACACTTAGTCCATAATTCTGGGCAATTAGTACCTGGTATCCTAGTCCCACTGAACACTCTTTGGTGGAGCCTGTTCTGCTTGGCTAAATAGTCCTGACTCTTTATCACTCCTAGAGTGACCTATTAGTGAGGAGCACTAGCTAGATTTGACCTTGTCTAAGTTCCAAGTAAAAACCCTTCCTGCCTTCCCTGGTTAGGGCACTGGCAAAATGAGCATTAAGCATGTGTGTTCAGATTATATATTATTACACTGCCATCTAGTGGCCAAACTGGAGAAAGCTAGGGGTCATTCTTTGACCCAGGAAAAGGAGCTTAGCTCCTATATAAACTAAGGGGGCCTTCTATCACCAAACTTTAGGGAAATGTAATATAAATGAGGCCACCATTTATCAGTCCCCTACCCATGTATATTGCATTTTGGAGCAGGCAGTTTTGAAAATCTCATTGGCCAAGGAACATATTGGCACGTTGATGCAGTCCTTGTCCAACAAGCCTACATAGACCCCTGTGTAAGATGAAATCATTGCCAATGGAATCAGATCAGCCCAATTTGGTCCTGTGCTTGGGTGATGACCAAACCAGACCCAGATCAATTAATTTGGTGACCTCGAAGGGATCTGGCAGTGTAAGGCCAGCTTTAGGCTGAAAGCAGGCTGCAATAATTCAGAGCTGGCACATAGTGTCTGTTTTTTCTGATGGAAGGACTAGTGATGGGCGAATTTATTCGCCTGCTGCAAATTTGCGGCGAATTCCCGTGATTTGCCGACGACGAATAAATTCACAAAACGCCTGGAAAAATTTGCCTCGCGAAAATTTGCTGGCCACTCATTTTGGACGCGGGCATCCATTTTTCCCCCAATTTTTTTGCCATTTCGGGAATTTCCATTTGTGAAAAATACGGTGAATAGAAACAACCCAGATTTGTGATTCATAATTACAGACAAACAAAGAATACAAATCACTTACTATCAACTGCATCCCACATCTGTCCATTTGGAGAGGTGATAGGATAGAAATGGTATTTGTAGTATTATCTTCCTGATAAAGAAAGCACCTGCTGTTTTTCAGATTAATACTTTGGACATCAATGTTCAGTGTTTTCAGCTGGCATTTATGAAATGTTGCTCTTATAGCCTGACTCTCGCATGTCAAAGTGGGGTGAATCTCTGAAAGAGCTTGAAACACAGAGATTATATTAGTATTGTTTATAATCCCATGCTCAGTGAAGCAAGAGTGATGACATGGTAAGCATCTTGTACTATGTCCCCCTTAGCACAATCATGCTTTCATTAGTGATAGCCAGTATCCAATTAAAAAATTCTATGTTATAACATAGAATGTTTATCTAAACCCAAATATTCTGGTAAGAGTAACTATATACTGATTCTGTTCTAATGTATCTATTTGTTTAAAAAAGAGTTGCTTTGTATTTTATACATAACAACCACTGATGCCCAACAAGATTTACCATGTAGATCAAGTACTGTATGTCATATATGTTATAAACCTCATCCACATTTTAAAAGTCCTTACAAGACAATAATACCATGTATAAAGGATCGAGGAGAAAAGCAAAGATTTTTTCCTCTTTACTCAGTCATTGTGAAGAAATAAGCAACCTTCCTATCTTCGAGTAGACTGTAATGTAGGGAAATGTATAGGGTAGGACTTATATTAATGTTACATAATGATGGAATGATCACAATTTTAACCAGTTAAAATCATCATCACAAAAAAGAAATGAAGCTCCTAAAAATTATGAGAAGTTGTCTTCAAATATCTCTGTATTCAATTACCTTGTAACTTCTTGCTATATTGTTATCAGCATTCAGACCTATATACACAGTGTGATCTTCCATCAGTACATACCAGACACTTTATATTCATCTTTGCATTGACATTGGTGTGTTCCATTCATAGATTTCTTCACTTCATCTGCTGCACATGTGGGGGAGTCACTGATAGTGGATGGATCTAATGAGAATTGAAACAGAAGATGTGAAGTATAAAAAGGAAGATTCTCAGCTACTAGCTTTTACTTTAACTGAGGGATTTCTCCATAAAAAATATATTTAGAGAAACGTGTGGTAAAATACTTGTGGCATCCTTACCTGTACAATAGGTCAGGTGGCAGGCTGGTGTTCTGTTCAATTTGTAGACATGGTATCCACCAATACAAGCCTTAATAAGGATAGTTGTTGACCATAAGCAGCAATTTCCCCCCCAGTGAGCACAAGCAGTGCGGTTAACAATGCCATCTGAGAGCAATGGATGAGATCCACTTATCCACATAGGAGCATGTGTATCACAGCTTAGTTCCGGAACACAACTCTCTGGCATGCGTACACCTCCAGCACCAACAAAGCGGTACCATCCCACTTTATCATAATCACAATTGTATCGTGTTAAATATGTATTAGTTGCGCTCCTCCAAGGCTCATCAAGCACAGTGTGATATAAACAAGGATCAGAACAAGAGAATGACACATTGCTCTTGATACAGTCCACTCCCTTTCCACAGATATCTGCTGAACACTCATCAAGCGAGCAAAAGAACCCATTGCCAAAATAGCCAGCTGGGCACACACAAGAATATGAGCCAATATTATTTATGCATGCTGCTAAAGCATGACAATTGTTCAGGTCTGTACTAGAACACTCATTGATATCTACACAAGTGTTTGCCGGAGAATTTGTGTAGCCTGGTCTACAATCACAGGTATAAGAGCCAATGGTATTTTTGCATATTCCAGAGGAACAGTTGTTTGACCAGGAGTAGGCACATTCATCAACATCTGAGCATGAGAAGCCATCTCCAATGAAGCCATCCTTGCAGGAGCATTGCAGAATTCCAAGAGTTTCTTCACAAGTTGCATTGGCATGGCAAGCTGAGCACCGTGTTGTTGCTATAAAGATGTAAAGGCACACAGTTACTAGTACAACAGTCCATGGGAAAATATCTAGTTACAAGTATATAAAATAATATCACCATAGCTATCGCTTCTAATAACACTTTTTTTTGGCGTGTTTCTATAAAAGAAAATGCAGTCTTCTTTCAGATGTTGAATAGGGGTAAAATGGAAATATTTTTTAAAAGACCCCTAAATTTCCTTTATTTATTTTACCCTCATATTTGTGTAATACTAGTCCTACTGAAGCACTTATCTAGCTTCTTAAATAGTGTTACAGTATTGAGGAGAGACAATTCTCAAAGTTCATCTTACATTATGCAGATGGACATTATATTAGAAGTATGTTACAATCCAATATGAAAAGTCATTTTGTAATTACAGTACTTGTAAACAATTGTATTGTCCTCTGCTCATAAAAGCTCAGGACTCTAAATTTCCCATAACCCCTTTGACTTCCACTCATGCATTTGTCTCTATTGTGGTCTATACTGTTTGCATATAATTTGTTGGACAATTGCTTTGGATTGTGCATCCCTAACTAGGGGCCAGATTCACTAAGATCCGAAAATTCGCCAGCGTAGGCTTCACTAGCGTTCACCGCACTTCACCAGGCGAATTTTTGACAGTGCTCCGCAAACTAAAGTGCAAATTTACGCTCAGGTTGGTGAATGGTAGCGTAGTTGCGCTAGTTTTACTTCGCTAGGCAGATCGCTGTTACGCTAGCGAACCTAATTTGCATACGAACTTTAACTTATAATAGAAGTATATGTTACAGCCACTACAGTCCACTACACAAGCCCAGGAAACCTATAATAATGACGTCACACTGGCGAATTAGCGCTAGCGTTAGACGCTTCGCGCTTTAGTGAATCTGCCCCTATATGTCTTGGGAAGGTTCCATTTCTATTACAAAATGTTCCAAAAATCATTGGTAACAGTCCTGTTGCTGATTATCCCCAATTTACACCAGGGGGGACTGATGAAAAATACTCACTTGAAATATTTGAAGCTGAAATGAAAAAAAAAAAATAAGAAAATAATTAGAACAACTCACAGTGATGTAAAAAGTACATGAAATTAACAATGGGCACATGCACATATTAAACTTAAATATGTACTGTATGTCGCATGTTGACATGTTCAGTTAGAATGTATCTTTAGTTACTTTAGACATACTGACAATGAGCTAGAATGTTAATTAAAATATTGACCAAATTCTGACAATAGGCCTCAAAATCACTTTACTGCTTAGCACATTGCAATTTTCAGCTGAGTTGTACTTAATACAGTGCTACTTTTTATTTTACCAGTTCTCAGTGGAAGGCCTTTCACCCAAATAATATATATATATATATATATATATATATGATTAGCCTTCCTCTGCATATATTAATATTGTATAAGATGTGAATATTGTTATATGTTAATTACAAATAATTGGATACCATACTGTACCTGTAAATCCCTCTACATGAATTGAATGAGGGCCTCCTGCATATATATAACAGATCCAAATCCCTTTCCCAGGATACTTCACAACATACATGGATCCCCAAATTTCAGACATAATGCTTTTTAATGGAACATCAACAGCTAGGAAGCAACAAAAAGTATATCATTTTACATGAAAGGTCTAATGGAAATTTTATCCCATCCTTTATATTATTTAAGCTTCCGGTAAACCTATTTATCTTTCCTCTCTTGTGCTTTTCACTCTTCAAACTCAATTCAATTTGATAATATTCAGAAAAAGTTCTTTCAAAGTGGGAGACTCAAGGTTCCCTTATTAATGTTTTAGCTTTACCTGGAAAATATTTGACAACAAAAAGCTGCTGCATTCAATTATTGTGAAAGCAAATTACAGCAAACCAGCATTTTAGTGTGGTATTCAGAACAGTATGATACACTCATAGCATTTTCCTTTCAATTCAATAAGAAGAAATCCACCACAGTTCCCAGTATTTTGCTGGAGCAACTTTAGAACTCTTGCAGGGGGAATGTAATGTGTTTTGTTTCACTAGCGCAAAATACACTCGAAGTACCCTTACGACCAATTACAAATGACTTTTGCGAACATGCGCAGTGTATGTAGTAACATTTTGAAATCATAAAGTGCTATTTACAACAAATTATTTAATGAAACTCCAGAGCAGGTGTTAACGCTAACATTTTCTTATCAATTATGAGCAATATAATATTCACCAGCACATGATTTTACATTGCAAGCAACACAAAACATTTGCAAAAATGTGACTATGGACACTGCTTGTGATTTTTATCACATTCCCCCCTTGAAGTCTAACACTAGCATAAGTGTGCAGAAAACGCACTCATGTACTGTATTCTGTTCCCAGAACAGGCCTTGATATTGCATAGAATAAAAAAAGGTATTTTGCAGTGAAATAAAACGGTTTCCCTTTATTTCAATGTTTTTTATTTTGGGGGCAGATAAGGTTTTGTGAAGGCCCTGGGCAGAGTCCTGCCCCCTTCTTGATCCACCACAGAGTCCTGCCCCAAACTGCTGTGACCCCTAGAAACAATGGGCCCAGAGTGACTGTAGTGGTATTCCTCCCTTTTTCCCATCCAATAACTAGTAGAGCCTTTCCAGCTGAATCCAACCCAGTTGGTAAGGGTGCTCCTGTGTCCTAATATAGTTGGCCAAAACCCTCCATGTTGTGTGCCAGCTATCACACACTGCACTCTGTATATATGTTTCTTCTTACTAACCTGACTACTACATAATGTAGCTTAACCAAAGGATCTCTAACCCCACTAAGGTCTTTGTTGAGCTACCTTGGTATGCCCACTTACTAGCCTGACTATCTCTCACTGCTATAGCAAGATCCACTTCCCTCTATCCTGTCACTACCTAGCCCTACAGCAGTTACTGTTAATTGGTACAAAGGCCAAGCAAATAGGCTCTCCCTCTGTGCCCTGCCCCATCTATAGACACAAAGGGGCAGATTTACAAAATTCACGTGAATAATTCAAAGTTCGATCGAAATTCGAATATTCGATGGTTGAATAACTTCCCCTGTAAATTTTCATTCGACCACCTACTTCGCCAGATCAAAGCTACCGAATTGGGTATCATTATCTTTGATCGAATATAAAAAATTTGATCGATCAATCAAAATTTTTATATTCGTTTGATCGATCGAATTGCGGTAAAATCCTTCGAATTTGATAGTCGAAATCAAAGGATTTTACTTCCCCACTACTCCCATGGTCGAATTTCAAATTTTTTCTTAACTCGAAATTCGACCATAAGTAAATCTGTCCCTAAGTCTTTGCTCTTCCTCTTTCTAGCTACTACTGAACAAAAGATCTAACCAAGGGGCTGATGTCACCTACTGTTATAAAATATGATCTACATTTTACTATTAATAATTAAATGTTATTTCACCTACTTACAAGGATATTGATAATTGCAGCAGTCATCTATAAGTCAGATATTGACTATATTATAATTGTGATAGTTTCCATGCTAATAACAAGTTTACTATGTTTTTCTGATTGTAATTCTCTAGGGATGCGATTAAACCACTATCATGTTGGCAGAATCAGTAGAGCAAATAAGGCACAATCAAAGTAGTTAATTGCAGAAAAACTGCTAGACAGACATTATCAAGTCCTATGTTTCATTGTATATTGCAGCTATAGCAATTCCAACATTAAGGTTGTAGGTTGTACTTACAGCCTGGCCCAAGAATTCGTATAGAGTAAATAGATCCATCTGTGGTTATTATCAATGAGGTGAAGTTACTTTGAACAGGAAAACTGTCTGAGTGATTGCCTCCACTATATTCTCCAGAGAACAGTCTAACAGAGCTGTTAGCAGGTCTCGAAAGAGTGAAGTCCAAATAATTAAAGGCCTTGACAAAAAATAAAATATGCAAACACTTCAGTAAAATGCATAATTCAGTTAAATAGAGCACATGAAACTTATTGGTACTGAAGTTATAAGCAATCAATAGACTAAGAAACAACATTAGCAAAAACATGTTGTAGAAAATAATAACTGTATGGCCTTTAGGTTTTATAAATAGATACTTTTTAAAAATCATATAAATACTACAATAACTGTTTTTAAAGCAGCAAGAAGTCAAAAAAGGGGAATTGATTGCATCACATGCAAAAACTAATACCAAAAAATGTTTTAAGTATTTCAGAAGTAAAAAGATGCAGGTTGACCATGGACTGGAAATAATTTGGTCATAAGAAACTATGAGCTAAACCTGGCAATTATAGTACTGTAAACTAAAAAGCTAACGTACATGAATCACATTTATGATTGTTCTGTAAATTAAATAGTAATGTTTGACTTTATGAAGACAAACTGTGTCAACAAATGGAATGCCTTTTTTCACGATGAAGGAGCTTGGACAATGGGGTTGCAGTAGGAGTTTGTCTAAGCTCTGATACAGTGCCACATTAAACTAAGATTCCTTGTATTTTTCAGAAAGGAATTCAGATAGGGTTTACAGCTGGGAAGTTTGAATTTATACAAAGAAGTTTAACTCAATGGACGTGTCATTTTCACCCTATATTACTAAGTGTTTTTGTTTCATAGATGTGATCTTTACAAACAAAAGGGATCTGTTAAATGAAATCACCACATCTTAGTCTCCTACGGAGCTCAGTTTATACTCTGAGCACATTTAAACAGTACCCACAAAATCTACATAATACATTATTTTCTATACGCTAGCAGTATTATATGAATATACTTGTCAGTACCACTATGCAAAGTGAAAACTGATTATTGATCACAATGTTTGTACTCTCATGTGTGCTTACTAAAGTTGTCTTGTTTGGTATTGATGAAGGAGTGGAGAAAGACATGATAACCCTGTATGATCCTTGGACATTCTGCATTGTCCATCCTCTACCTATTCTGCTACCTTATAGCCACACCATTTTAACCAGTATGTAAGACTTAACGAGCAAATGTGTTATTTTTTGTTATAAACTCTGTTATATATTGCTAGTTGTATACATATTTAGGACTTCTGTTTTAAAATAGCTCTTGGTACGTCAAAATTTAGCAGTGGGAGAACCAGCTGTTTCAGTCTTTTTGTTAATAGGTCTCATTAAGTCGTTTAGTGAGTGTAATCTATTGGCACAATTTAGAAAAAACAGTAATTAAAAAGAAAGGCAAAGCAATTTTACAAAGTCATTATTTTTAGTATAATAATTGAGCATGATAATTTTAGGGTAGGAGAACACCCTTAAATGTGTTTTGTTGTGGGTTACAGCTACTAGTTATGTCCGCAGATATATACCAGGTATTATAGATTATGTAGTAGCATCCATCTTTATTTATTTTTAAAACAACCCAAATGGGTTACTACCTACCTTGCCTAAATCAGAAAGGCTAACTTGGAAAACATGTCCAAAACTCATTTTTGCAAGCTCTCTATATATAAGAAACTGGGGGTCGTTCAGATCTGAGCAAAGTCCAGTGATCAAGAAAAATATCTGGGGTAAAAAAAGAAGAAGGAAAGAATGAATAAGTTGCATTAAGTACATTCTTTATACACCCTGATCTCTACAAGCAAGCAGGAGCAGGGCAGCCCTATCCTTCCCACCTGCCATAGAACAGGTGGCAAGGATGGGGCTGCACTCACCATGCTAGGTGCATGACATCCAAGTTAGGTCACATGATGACTGCATAAAGAAGAATGAATATATTCCTCTCTTGGGCACCCCATCCCCATGAATACAGCTCTACTGAACATGGGCACAGTTCTTTGCACTCACACAGCTACCGATGGTTGGTCATTGTGCAAAGTGCAAAAAAAGTCAGCTTACACTTTTTTTTTCTAATATACTCCTTCCCTCAGGATCTGTAAAGGAGCCATCAGGCTTCAGAAGAAGCTAAGCTATTGACAGGATGCTCAAAGCTTTCATTAAATACAAATCATTTATGTAATGAATCAGATTTTAGGATGAATTTAGTTAAAATTCCATACCTGAGATTTGGTTGTGTTTATGAGGGAACGCACATTGTTTACAATAGTCATGTTATTGTAATCTTTGGCTGATGCATCGGTTAGTACAATAATGAAAGAGTTGGGTGGGGATCTTCGAAGAGCCAGTTCAAGTCCACTCATTGCTAATTCTGGACAGTCACCACCCCCAGAAGCCACCAGGCTGTTGAAGAAGTCTCCAAATGTAGATTTCGAATCTGTGACTCTAACAGGACCCACAGCTGAAAAGAACAGTAATATGGATATGCAATGTACTTTGTTTAATGAAGTAGAAAGCATATGGGTCATTTAATGTATATGGCACTGATTAAATGCAGAACATACTAACTGCCACATAATCAGTTATAAGTGCAGGTCTCACAGGGGGTCGCTCAGTGCTACAAACATACCAGTAGACAGAAACTCACTGTTAATTGAAGGTGCTTTGAACAATAGGCAGGATTACCTTAAAGGAGAACTAACCCCCCTTTAATAAAAAAAAACCCATCCCCTTCACTTCATTGGCCCCCTCCCTGCTTTCACCCACTTTTTCAACTAAATTACTAAGGTGTGAGACAGCAGGGGTAGTGGAGGGAAAGGGATTTTTGATTAATGAGTGTTTAGTTCTCCATTAAGGATAAGCCATTATTTATGTAAACAAGTCTTTCATGGGGAAAACAGATTTTGATTATTTTTTGTTTTTCATTATTTAGCTTTTTATTCAGCAGCTCTCCAGTTTGCTATTTCAACAATCTGATTGCTGTGGTCCAAATTACCCTAACAACCATGCACTGACTTGAATAAGAGACAAGTATATAAATAGAAATATGAGTAAGAAATAGTAGAAATAACAATAAATGTGTAGCCTTACAGAACATTTGTTTTTTAGATAGGGTCAGTGACCACCATTTGAAATATGAATAGTCAGAAGAAGGAAGGAAATAAGTAGAAAACTATAAAAAAAAGAAAAAATGAAGGACGACTGAAAAGTTAGCATTTGCCATTATATAACATACTTAAAGTTATCTTAATAGCGAACTACCCCTTTAAAAATCCAACAATAATGGAGGAGTGTAGCCGAACATTGCAAGCTGAAGACCAACCCAACTTATATGGCTATTGTATCATAATTAATTAAAAATAAACAATACACAAGCAATTGAGGACACCAATGTTTGTTAAAATAAAATCTGATCTATTAATTATTAGATGTGAGCAACATTAAGCAGTTCTTGGAGTCCTACATGGATCATTGAACTCCACCATGGTATACTGCCGTAAACCACAAGGAAACCGTGCATGCACGCGATCAAGGAGCCATCCATTGACCAGTTTTAGTTGTTGGAGATCATCAGACATAGAACCTGTGGTGTCCGCCAAGTAGGTCAGGGATGAAGATTCTAATTAAACATGGGAACACAAACAGAGACAAAGAAGTAACAGATTTTATTTATACCAAGGTGCATTATGCAATTAATGTCATAGCTGGATTTAACTATGTGATCTCAAAATCACAACTTTTATGTGTCTTAAAGAATGTTGTACTTATTTACAAAACAAAACGAAAGCAGTATGCAAAGTGGACAATTACACAATTTGCAAAGTCTTTAGCTGACAATGCAGAATTTTCTAAAATACTTGCATCATTTTGATGCCAACAAAGTAGTGTGCTCTGCTTGTGTGCAATTAATTAAATATTTGTAAGACCATACCTTGCTGTGATGTGCAATTATTTTCTGATGGAATCCTGTTGGAATTGGAAGTGGATGCTGTGATAAGAATATTAAAATGGTCAGTCCTGTATACAAACTGTAATTTTCATACAGACAGTGTTAGAGTGCTGGTAATTATATGTACAATTATGAGATCAGTTATCTGGAAACCATTAACCAGAAAGCTCTGTATTATGGAAGGGCCATCTCCCATAGACTCAATTTTATCCAAAAATCCAAATTTTTACAAATGATTTCTTTTTATCTCTGTAATAATAAAAGAGTATTTTGGACTTGATCCCAACTAAGATACAGATATAGAAACAGATATCCAGAATGCACCGGACCTGGGGTATTCTGGATAATGAATATTTCCGCTATTTGGATAAGTTTAATAGAAAATCATGTAAACAATAAATAAACCCAACAGGCTGGTTTTGCTTCCTATAAGAATTAATCATATCTCAGTTAGATCATGTACAAGGTGCTGTTTTATTATCACAGAGAAAAAGGAAATCATTGTTAAAAATGGATTATTTGGATAATAAGGTGTCTATGAGAGATAGCCTTTTCATAATTTGGAGCTTTTTTAATAAGGGGTTTCTGGATAACAGATCCAATACCTGTATAATTAATCCTTATTGGAAGCAAATCAGCCTATTGGTTTTATATAATGTTTACATGATTTTCTAATAGACTTAAGGTACAAGACCCAAATTACAGAAAGATCAATTATACAGAAACCCCCAGGTCCCAAGCATTCTCCTGTATCCTATCAAGCATCCATCTATGCATCTATCAGTTGACTACATACCTGAGCTCCCCTTGGCTGTGGTGGAAACTATGATGCCAACTGATCCCCCACAATAGGGTATGAGAGCTAGCAGAAAGAACAAAATCATCATCATGGTTGGTCTTTGCTCTGAAATACAAGGTTATTGTTGAAATGTTCAGACCCAGCTCCTTTTGAAGAACTCACCTCAAATGGGCTTAAATATTCTCATGGTTGTGCGTGCCCTCCCTTTGCCTTGTTTTCACAAAAAGGAATAAAATGCACCTGTTTCCTTGTTCTCTTGTTTCAACGCAGAGTGGTCAGTTTCATTCTTTTATGTTTTGGGGCTGTGCCACAGTAGTAAAGGTTTTACTATTGTCTACTTGTATCACATTTATAGCCAACCTCTTGCAAAATCCTCATTATATTGTAAAGTTTGAATTACAGTAAGGCATTCGTGGTGAGCACACATTTTGGGTAGAAGGAGTTCATGGGAGAATTAACATAGTCAGGGATCATCATAAGTAAGAGCAAATTGATATCTCTAGGCAGGACCATTACAATTAACTATACTATAGTTATGCTGTAGTGATTTTTAGTGGTGTCTTAAAAGGGTGGTTCATCTTTACATTCAGTTTTAGTAGGTTCAGGACCAGATTTAAACTTTTTGCTCCCCTAGACCTGCTCACGACCCCCCCCCATCTCTTGCATAGCACCCCCACCCATCCCCCCACCACTCCCACACCCTTTCAGCCACCTGCTAGTCCCTCCTGCTACCTCTGTTCCAGTGTGTGATCACTAACACTGGGCATTGGGTGTTCATTAAAAAGCTGCCAAAATCTCCTGCCCAGCCGGTGGGCAGCATGCCACCCCATGATGTTTGCCCCCCTAGGCCCCAGGGCTTTGTGGCCTGTCCCACAAATCCAAGAATGTTATAGAAAGCCCTATTCCTAGAAACTTTGAATTTGGTCATCAAGATTTATCTTTTATAGTCCCGGAATTATTTGCCTTCCTCTCATGCCTCTTTTCAGCTTTCAAATAGGCATCACTGACCCCTGCAGCCAATAATATTAATTAATATTAAATAATAATTAATCAATAATAATAATGCTGTGTGAGGCTACAGAATTTATTGTTTTTGTTGCTTTGTATTACTTATCTTACTTACTTACTTACTTACTTATATTACTTACTTATACAGGCCATTTCCTATTTCTATTCCTGTCTCTTGCCTTGTCATTAGGGTAAATAGGACCCTAACAACCAAATAGCTGCTGAAACACAAACTGGAGAACTACTGAAGAAAAAAATTATATAACTGAAAAATGAAGACCATTTGCCAAGTGTCTCAGAATGCCATTGCCTACTTCATACTAAAAGTTAATTTAAATGTGAACAGATGTGATTTTGCTTCCTCCTAGTCCTGCATATATCAACCCATATCGTATAATCTTTTTTTCTTTTCAGATGCTATTTTGGCTGTCTCTTATGTAATGACTGTTGTTATCCTCAAAAAGAATCCAGAAGTGAAATGAACAGAAGGCCAGAACATGAACTCAGTAGAATGTAAGGACGATTTCAAACTATATGGTTGTGTTTAATTTTCAGGCAATTCTTTTTGAATAAAGAAAAGATATTTCATTACAGTTACTAGAGATTAGTTGAGCTCCTCTTCCCACGGGTATCACAGTGGGGTTTGTTTTTCTCTTTGCACATTGTAGTATGTAGAAGAGCAGTATTAAGGTTGGACAGCTGTTGGCTTATTGGACTGTGAGTAGGCATGTGTGATTTCTGTATAAATGTTCTAACTAACTACTATGTACTAACCTTTAAACAACCACACTGAGACAAATATCTTCCTTCTAATGGATGAGGGTTGGCCACAGCTTTATTGAACATTCCAGTAAACCAGCCTTGTCAATATAAAACCAACCATCAATTTCCAATTGCCA
>CM044447.1:111981036-111998996 GCA_024363595.1 Xenopus borealis | reverse complement strand
AATTAGGCATCGCTAAAGTAACTTTATTTCTTGATGAATAAATGCTAGAGCAACTTTGCTACCTTTTGCCTCCTGAGCGCAACTTCGGATTTTAGTGAATTGGTGGTGCCCTGTTGAAATAACGCCTGGCAAAGTCCGGCGAAGGCATCACTAGCAAAGATCTGCTGGTTAGAGAATTTGCCCCATAGAGCTTCCTGGATAATGCGTTTCCTGTACTGTACAACCATCGTTTTGTAAAATCAATTTCATTCCCAGCTATATGGAAATAGGGAATGGGTAGAATTTACTTATTGAAGTACAACGTTAATCCAGTGCAGAAACGCAGAACTTTAATGTCTTGCCTTACTTTTAGTAGAAGATTTAGAGCTTTGTATAATTAATAACTCAATAGTTAAAGGGGCCATGAACATTGAGCAAAGCAGTCACCATTTTCTTATCAGTGCCTTAAACTTAATCCGAGTTACAAGAGGATTCCCAAATGAGCAGCAATAATATCAATCATTGCACTATTATCTTACCTAGTTAATAGTGAGTAGTTTGCAATGTTTGTGTTGCAATATTACATTGTAACCAGATAGCAGAAGGCAGGTATAGTGCCTTTAGCTGGTTGGTGGTTAGAATGTTTTCATAAATGCCTTTTGGCAATGAACCAAGAAAAGAGTGTAAACAGAGAATGCAGGATACTGGCCCTGGACGGCTAGTGTTGCATTTCTTAAAAAATCCATCCATGATGTTGGAGAGACTATAGCTCTCACAAACCTACAGCATTTGTATGGAGCTACACGGTTATGCAAGGCTTTTTTGTCTCATTTAAAGGAAAACTATACTTAACCACCAGATAGTTTATAGCATATTAAGAGGCCAATGAAAGAATTTTACCAAACTGGAATATGGATATTAGTAAATATTTCCCTTTTACTTCTTTTCCCTTGAGCCGCCATGTTATCGTGGTCTGTTTCCTGCTTCAGAGATCACCTGACAGGAAATAATGCAGCTCCAACAGGAAGATGTATGGAAAGTGTGGGTGTAAAAGACAGAACTTTGTCAATTCATTGGCTGATATAACCTATTGTGTGCCCTTGGTGTGCTTTTGTGCATTGTGAATTGTGCAGTGGATGGCCCTTAGTTCTTACAAAAAGTACATGTATGGGATCCATTATCTGGAAAACCATTATCCAGAAATCTCTGAATTATGGGAAGTCTCCCATAGTAATAATAAAACAGTACCTTGTACTTGATCCAAACTAAGATATAATTATGCCTTATTAGAGGAGAAACTATCATATTGGGTTTATTTAATGTTTATGTGATTTTCTATTAAACTTAAAGTATAAAGTTACAAATCATTATCCAGAAAACACTGTTTTTTATTGCTTTAAGGAAACAACCCTGTTGTTGCTGGACAACAGCCCCTAGCATGCTTTAATATAATCATATTATAAATGATTCTGGGATTTGTAGTCCAATAAACTTTGAATAACGTATGATTGAGCAACAGTTTTTAGATCCACTTTAAAATTACCTGGGTACTTGATCCAGCAGGAAAGAAGCGAAAATAAGGGTAGCGATCCAGAACCATCAGCTGAATATCATTGGCTGCGCAGTCTATTTTGGCAATAGTCAAATTTTTATGATTTTGATATGTCATCCCTAACTCTTCCCAGATTGGGAATAAATCCTTACATTCTTGGGACCATGGTGCATCTGCAAGGAAAAACTTAAATAGAAGCTTAACACAAAAATAACTGTAGTAAAAATAGTAAAAAGTAGTGTGTTTACTAGTTTCCCTTTCTTTGAGCCTGTCTGAGTTCCTGTTTTGTATTTATCAGAGAACATTTGTTTTATGAAGATGTAAGCGATGTCCAAAACATATCAAGAGGTTTCAGAATTCTATTAATCCAATAGTTTTTTTGCCATCAAGCTAATTAATTAAAATTTAAGAGGCCCTACAACTAACAGTAATGCTGTCCCACTGCATCCCCTAGTTTTCTATAGATGTCAAAAACAGTAATTACGAATGCAAGAATATTCACCAATGAGAATTCTACTGATCAAAAACTTCATTATAAATGCAAAAGATCTGACCAATAAGAATGCTGAATCCCAGCACCATGCCAGGTATCTTGATGTTATCTTACATGTAGAGATTTTTTTTTTCTTCATTATATTACACTGTAATCAAACATGGGGATAAAGGACAGACTTGTTCAGTGCTGGGAAACTGAGCTTAAAACTTCCAACTCCAATTTCAGAAACAAAAAACAGGGAGTCAGATTGATACAGATCTGCTGGGATTCTCATTGGAGGATTTTTTGCATATTAAAGCAGTCACAGGCTGTGGAGAGATGGGGGATTGTTTTTTAAATGTTTTATTGGACAATATTGCATTACAAACCTTGATGTTACTGAACTATGGCTCACAGTATGCCTTAACCTTCATAATATGTAAAGGAATGTTGAATAGTGTATTGTATGTAGAAGGGTTTACTACCTACTCCTTTAAGCCTTTTTTGGTCCCAGGGGATGCCTTTTATTTTTTTTATAACCATTTGGAACACACATTACAGTAAAAATAGTATTTTAAAATATTAGACCCTCTATAAACAAGGAAATGGAAGATGGCCAATAGTCTATGGAGGTTATTTACTAAACTCCAAATGTAGAAAATCCAAAAAAATTGTGTTTTTTAGTATTAAATCAGAATTTAAAAAAACACCAATTTTTGTAATTTATAATGCCCAGAGGATGGAAAAACTCAGAATCTGAAAATCCGGGATCTCAGACCTGCCGAGGCTGCATATAAGTCAATGGGAAAAGCCCAAAGATTTCTTGATCTGCACTGGGCTTCATGAAATAACCCAAAGATTTTGGAGTTTTCGGGCAAATGTTAGTTTTTGGGTGAAAAATGGTCTAAATTTTTTTTTAAATATTGTTAACTAATATTCTAAACAAAGGTGCCAGAAAGTCATAATTTTACTTTCATGTGGAATGATTTTTTTGCAATTTACAAAAACCATAATGAAAAATACAAATTGCAGCTTGTGGCATCTATAAACTTTCAAGATTGAGGCAGTTGCAACTAGTTATGATTTTTTTGCAGTAATATATGATAAATGTGCCCCCTCAGTAATGGGAAAAATGAACAAGTGATTATACTTACAAAACATGATAAACGTATTTGTCGTCTTATTGAACGCAACATGATTGAAGTTTTTCCCAACAAGCAATTTTACAGGGTTTTTGTCCCAGTCTTTAGGGATTTCTTCACTGTCTTTTTTTGGCTGTCTCAAGAAAATGAACAATATTTCAGCTTTTTATTGAGCTCTCTGCTAAAATTGGAGTTCTCACATTATTATTGGCTGGCATAAAAGGCTCTTAGAAATTTAATTATTTTCTTGGAAGTCATGTTACAAACAGTTGGAATCTTTCTGCCCATAACTTGCTACACATCCTTCAAGGCATATCAGCTATCAGCTATACAAACAATGAAATCAAATGAGCAAATATGCCTCTGTTTAGAATGCCTAAGGGCAGGCTACTGTCCCTGAGAATGCGTTCCTCTGCTGCTCCTTCGCTGCTTGGGTGTATATGTATATATATAATAACTATTTTTTTTGTTTTGGCAATCCCAAGCACCCAAATTACTTTACCTTTATGGGCATCTAACTTATGTAAGCTAGAACAAACTCCTCTGACTACCAATGAATTAAAAAAAAAAAAACTTTAGGTAAATTCCACTGAACCCCATTGAATTATAAAAAAAAACTTTAGGTAAATTCCACTGAACCCCATTGAATTATAAAAAAAAACTTTAGGTAAATTCCAATGACCCACAAATAAAATGACTGATTTATTAGCACATATATTAATTGAACTATTTGTAGGAACTACTTATTAAAGAGTAAAATAAGCTATTTATAGTATGATCTATTTACTGATAATGAGTATCTGTCTGGCGCCGGTGCATTGACCTCCCGGCATCACTCCTCGACACCAAATTCAAAATAAAAGTAGAGGACGCCGGTTCAGTGCCAAACTATAGGATTTGTTTCAAGCATTCCTGGGTGTTCCTTAATTCCTGACTATTGCTTTCCTGTATTTTTGACCCTGCCTGTACCTTGACCTTGATGATTAGCTGCCTGCCTTCTGAACTACTGCCTGGATTTGACTATGTGACTCCTGATCCTTATCTGTACCGCAAACTGGAACTTTAAACCCCCAAGCTTCCTCCTTGATCCTGACTACTCCCACTGGGAGCCAATAGGCCCCTCTGACAGTGTCTCATACATTAACTTTTCAGCAGTGAAATGACTATTATTGGGCCCAATTTCTTGGGAAAAAAAGTCATTTTCCATAAACACATATTTCAGCTTCTTATCCTGCCTGGCCCCCTATTATTCCCAGCAGTGATCTTTTCCCCAGTGCCAGACCAACAGGTGAATGCACCCAATGCAGGATCTTCTGCTGGTCATGTTCCCCCTGCTCATCATCCTCACATTCATCACACCTCCCTTCTGCTCTTCCCCTACCCCTGAACAATAGAGCTGCCCTGATATCCGCAATACAGAATTTGTGGGGGAGAGCATGGCGGAAAGATAAAGAGGGGTAGGCAGATAAAGCTGTATATGCCTATCACCACACACACACACACATCTTTGCACCCTAGGTATATGCGTCTTCTGCCCACCACTAGTCTCAGTCCTGCTCTTTCAACACACCCCTGCTTGTCAGCAAAATGATTTGTAAGTTTGTATTATAGTAGCTATGGTTGAAAATACAAACAGACATCCATCATGTTCAACCTTTTTCAACCAACCCAACTGATAGTGGATCATTTGTATGAAGCATAGAAGCAGCGCCGGATTTGCAGCACACGCTAGAGAGTCTCTGGTGCTTCCCATAGAGTGGCTGGGCGGCATGCCCCTAAAAATTTGCTGCTCTAGGCCCAGGCCTATGTGTCCTCGCCACAAATCCGGGCCTGCATAGAAGTGGCATAGCCAAAAATGTTGGTTCTACAAGTTTGTGTTCATGGGGGGCTCCTGACAAATGTATTTGTATTAGGTCCTAAGATTTCTGATGACAGCCCTGTATGCTAGACAGGCACAGGAATATATAACCCTTCATTTCTTACCTTGGCTTTGCCATCCAGATAACTCCTACAGAAACGTCTCAGATTTTCAAAGCTAACCTCATCAGCTGGCATTCTGTACTTCACATCAGTGGTCAAGTTTAAGATACGAACTGCTGGTGTATCGACTTCTGTAATGCGGAAATACTCAAAGATACGCCCATTCCGAGACTCATCTGTGTCCACAAGTATAAAGACAAGCTAAGAAAGTATTAAAGACTATGAGTGACCAAAGAAGAAAGGAGGGCTAAATTGAGCATGATAAGATGTTAGAGTTTTCCAGTTTCAAATTTTTTGTCTTTTTTTTAAATCAAATTTTTCGAGATATATTATACCCTGGAAACAGCTCAAATCCAAAAATACACCAGCTAAAACCAGTTCAAAATGTAGAAATCAGTAGCAGAGATCCCTTGACCTATCTGAAGATGTTTGTTGTCTTCATGATGTTCAGTGGATTTTGCTCAAAAAATCGATCAAATCAGGTATTCAAGTTTTTCACCCCTACCACACTAATTTGATTTTTTTCATAAATCAGAAATCATTCAAGTTCAAGGTATGACCTTTGATAAATACTGCACCCCTTATTTGTCAATGAATTTGTAATTTTGGAATAACACATTAGGGGTTGTTCTGAAAACAATCCAAATGTTGTTTTTTTCCCCACAGTGAAAATTTGCAATACAAACCTTTCCTCTGAATTCAAGTGCAGCAGACTCAAAATTTTCATAAATTGTACCAAATAATTGAGAGGTTTTGGAGGCGAAGAGCAGAATGTGACTGTCAACTGGGACATCAAAAATAGTGACCTGAGTCTGGAAAAACCAAGACAAACTTCAATATATTCAAATGAAAATGTATACAAAATAACCTATTCTGCTAATAGAAAACTTCATTGTACATAATTGTTTTCAGAAAAAAAATATACAATTCTATAAGTATTACAAAAAAGTCTAAGCACAGATACCTTTAGAATTTGATGGCATTTCCATCTATAATTATTAACGAATAGTGCAAACTGCAGAGAATCTTCATGCATTCCTCTGTTTCATTTGCAATAAAGCCAGCTCAATGTCTGTTGCTACTGTAAATATATATATATATATATATATATTTATTTATTTTTTAATGCTGGGAAGTTTAAAAAGCACTGGAAACTTGACCGCTAGCCAGGCCCTGATTTGTGGAAAGGCCTCCTAGGCCCAGGCCTAGGGTGACAGGATTTTAGGGGGTGGCATGCTGCCCAACCACATCCACATTGGTTCAGAAACACTGGGGATACACAGGAGATACAATAGTTTTTTGAATTTCCCATGCACCAAACCCCATTCCTCCGGTCCTGGTGATGAAAAAAAGGGCATGGTATGGGGGCGACGAACAGCAGTGGGCCTAGGGGCACCCACTGTTTAAATCTGGGCCTGCCTCTAGCTGGCCAAATTGAAAATGTCATACATCTCAAATCCTCTTGAAATATGTACATATAATTGTGCACTAGAAGCATGAAAGCTGCAGGTCAGGTGGGTTCTGGCAGACTAATTGCCCCCTGCAGAACAAATTCACCACAAGCCCAGCGACTACTCTATTTTTCCTGCCATGTCCCTAACCTAATCAATAGATGACCCTGCTTGCCGCTGTGATTTCTATACTTTTACCTGCTCTGCCCTGCCCCAGTGATGAATAGATTGGGTGCAGGTATAAAAGTTGGTGCAGAAGGCTGGTTTTTGGTTGGGTTAGGGTGGGTTCAAGTTAGGCATGGGATGAATAATTTTTGAATAGTAGTGATGGGCAAATTTATTTGCCAGGCATGGATTGGGGGGGGTGGAATTTCCACACTTTGCCACCTCTGAATTTTTTCATGAAACTGCTACAGAAATTCACAGCAGAAAAATTCACTGAGATAAAAAAAAAGAGTTGCGTGTGTAAAACTTGTTGCACGCGTCAAATTGTTGCACGTGAAAATTATTTTGACACCTGTTTACATCAATGCGTTTTTCTAATTTTTTTTTAGACTTCCTTGAAAAGCAAAATGGGACAGATTTACTCATCACTAGTGACTAGTGCAGGGATCTGCAACCTTGGCTCTCCAGCTGTTAAGGAACTACAAGTCCCACAATGCAATGAAGCAGTCTTTCATGATTAATAAAGGCAAATGCATTGTGGGACTTGTAGTTCCTTAACAGCTGGAGAGCCAAGGTTGCAGATCCCTGGACTAGTGCATCACTATTGTGCACCTATGAATACCGCAGATACACTGCATTTAACATTTTGGTTCATAATTGGAATTTTACAAACTATTATTTATACGCTCTTTGGTATCTAAATAGAAACATCTTTTCAAGGCTTTTCTTTTTAAATAAAATAAACCAAGATAATCATAAGCCATATCAAAAACAGCACACATAACACACCCTAAACAAAGTACTGTCATCTGAATATCTTTGAATTTTCCTTACCTCTAAATTATACTCAGTCACCACGTCCATGATGTAGGTTCGGATTAATCTCACTAGATCCAACTTGCTTTCTATTTCTTCTTCTGGTATTAAATAGTTGGTAGGACTGTCCTTTATGATCAGCAGAAATAAGAGAATATAAATGTGGCTGTATGTTTTTTTCAAAATGAATCAGTTAAGAGTGCTGCTCCAGCAGAATTATGCACTGCAATCCATTTCTCAAAAGAGCAAACAGATTTTTTTATATTCAGTTTTAAAATCTGACATGGTGCTAGACATTTTGTCAATTTCCCAGCTGCCCCTGGTCATGTGATTTGTGCTAGCACTTTAAGAGGGAACTGCTTTCTGGCAAGCTGTTGTTTTTTCTTCTCAATGTAACTGAATGGAACACAGTGGGACATGGGTTTTTACTATCAAGTGCTGTTCTTAGATCTACCAGGCAGCTGTTATCTCGTGTTAAGGTGGCCATACATGTAGAGATCCGCTCGTTTGGCGATGTCGCCAAACGAGCAGATCTCTCCCCGATATGCCCACCTTGAGGTGGGCGATATCGGGCTGATCCGATCGTGGGCCCTTGGGCCCAGTACCAGCTACTGGTTGGGGATCACTGCTTTAAACCATTTAATCAGCCTATGATAAAAGGACTATGTAAAGGTACTTTACACAGATATGATTCAAAGTATTGTTTCCTGCAATATTGCAATAAATCATGCTTCCCAGTATCTCATGCAATAATCCTGTACCCAAGAATAATATACCCACAATGTACTTTTTTTATGTCCCAATGGGTCTATCTATTTAGGACTTTGTGTCATTGGAGGCAGGCAGAAAAAGAATGGGGGTCAGGGGAGAAAATGAACCAAGTGGTGAAAGCCTTTTCTATAGTCTGCATTTTAGTCTTCTAGGTTGACATCAACAATTTCTGACACTGATAGAATGAAACTAACCAAGAGGGTAAAACCGAAACAGTATGTATGGTTACCTTTCATTCCTGTCATTCCATTTTCTTTGCTTTGAGTGATAGAATGGGTATAGGAGTCCTATGCATTACAGCTCACAAGTCAGCTTTGAAGAATACACAGCTATGCATTTAGGTGAGTTACACAGGGATACACTATATTTATAAGCAGAGAGTCCCATGATATCTTCCCTCCATAATATTTCGCCAATTGTGAAACAAATATTTACTGTCTAAAAATTGATGGGTTTGACAACTTCAATAATTGATCCACAAAATGAATCACCTAAAAAGCAAGTTGTGTTAATTGTATCAATCTTTCCATGAACCTGATGGGTACAGTAAGTGGGATACCTTTCTCACAGCCCCATAACACATCCCCAGTGGTGGTAGGTCAGAAAAAAAAGCTCTGATGTGGAGAAGGGGAACATAATTTAAATCGAAATATCTTGAAATGCTAACGTTTGAATGAAGTGCATTTAGAAAAAAAAAGGTGGGCTAATTGATAACATATTATTTACTGTTCATACTGTATTTTTCCCAACACTCTTCTGTACCTTTTTGTACACTGCAACCATATTTGTAGTGATTCCAGCCTGCGAAAATATTTCATCGTTGCTGACCAGTCCAAAGGGAAAGTCAGGAATATCCTTTGCAGCTTCAAAAAAATGTTCTTTCTTGTTATCCGGCTCCTGTTTCCTCAAAAAAAAAAAAAAGAATATGGCTTTATATCTTAGCTTGAAAGATGTCTTGGAAAGACTACTATGGAAATGTTGTTGTTGTATTAGAATTGTATTAAAAGTTTGAAGGTGTGCATGGTTATTATTTAAGTAAAAGGAGTTCCATGACCATATAAAAACATGAGGCCGATGGCCTTATGGGTCATACAGGTCATAGAACTCCCCCAATGCTCCAATGGAACGCCTCCAATCATTAAACAATTAAAAGTAAAATCTTGTCTCCCCTAAATCCACCTCTGCTTATCTAATAAGGATACATCTAAAACAACTAGACTTGTTGAGTCATCACGAACATGGTACACAACTCATCCGAGAAGCATATTCACTTGTAGTGAAGTGGTAAGGCATTCCCTGGGATATGAGGGGTAACACAGTCAAAGTTCAATCATGATGGTTCAATTGAACCTTGTCACAAAGGTGTAAACTGAAGCCTTATTGAGATGTGATGTATAATCCAGTCATAATAGTGCCATGACTGGACAGCTACCATACCATATCAAGGTAAACCCCATACAGTGGTCCCTAACTGTTTACCTCTGGTCATAGTACCGCACCAGAGGCCACCCCTTCAGAATAGAAGAAAAGGACTTTCATTTGAAGCAGTGTAGGTGGTTCTTCACAGTGAGGACAGTGAGGTTGTGGATTCTGTTGATGCTTTCAAAAGGGGTTTGGATGATTTTTTGGACAGACATAATATCAAAGGCTTTTTTGATACTAAACTCTACAGTTAGTATAGCTATGGGCATATATGGTTTGTGTGAAAGAGTGGAGGTGTGTGTGTGTGTATGCTGGGTTTAATTTGAAGGGGTTGAACTTGATGGACTTTGTCTTTTTTTCAACCCATTTTAACGATGTAACTATATAGTATAAAAATAGTGTTCCTTGGGATCAGTGTCTCCTAACCTGGGCATTGGTTTCAAACAGAGGGTTAGATCCTCCCCCACCCCTGACTTTTGCGGCTTTTAAGAGAGAGCGATTGCACCACCTTGACGTGGTATGGTGGCTTTCAATTTTATGATCATAAATTTGTAACTAAAACCCCTGTTTTATAAACACATGCACTTGCATATATATATACTGAATTACTTGTGAGACAGGGACCAGGGAATGTGCATTGATTAATTGGACAAATCAGTTGCACTTCCATTTTATTTAAACACAGTTTTAGTTCACCCATACATAACTTTGTTCTAAGTGACACCCTATTCTTTCAGTAAATGTCTACATTTTGGTGTAATAGTCCTCAGGAATCACATTATATAGCACTTTTCAATTACCCTACAGACTCCATGCACTTTTGTCTTTATATCTCCTATCTTTATATATTATAGGTGCTTGTAGAGGTATAGACTTCCATTCTGCAATTTTATGAATGGACATCATTTTTTTAAGTTTTAAGTAACTATAATATGATTAAAATGCTTTTTGTGTTGTGTTAAGGCCAGCTCTCTTTGACCAGCAATCCATCGCTATCTAAATTAGAATGCGATGCTCGTGATCCATTGCTTTACTTGATTTCTGCACAAATCTTATGATTTCTGTAAACAAATGACATACTATTAATTATGAAAGGTCTTGTTTTCTGTTAAATCTTATAACTAAACAGAAGGAAGTTTTCCGCAAAAAGCATTAGTAAATGGACCCAGCTTTTCTTTTATTTTTATTTTATTTCTAACAGAGTGAGAACCTGAAGTTCTTTTACACTTTGCCTTATGTACAGTATTTACCATATAATCCTTTTTTTACATACCTTAAAGAAGCCAACAACAGTCACTTTATCTGACGTAACAAAAGCGTTATACTGATCCGTGCTGTTAATGTAAAGAGAGCTGGGTCCCATTCTTCTGTTCAGCCAGGTAACAAATGTAGATGCAGTTCTCACACCTTAAAAATGAAGGAAATGGATATGTGAGCCCTAAATCCTATATCTCTTTCTTTCGCAAATAATTGCACTCTACAGATGTAAATATTTGCATTGCAAATACTTCTACATGGGGCAAAGTAAAGGAAGGCAGTTGGCTATGATGGTAAATAAGAGCTTACACTCAGGGGCAAATTTACTATTATTCCCCAAAAAAAATTAGTTTTTCGAAATTCGAATGCTAATCGAATAGTTTTAGGCTACCCTTTTATTATATCATTGATCATTCGATGATCGAATAATGATCATTCGAATGAACTATTCGATCATTCGAATGATTCGTACGATTTGAACGATCAAAGTCATCGATCGTACGAATCCTATTAGATCAGGACTTAGCCTCAGAAGCCTATGGGAGGGTTCCATAGGCTTCTATTGCAATTCGGTAGGTCCAATCTGGCGCAGTAGGCAATCGAATAAACTTTAAATCCTTCGCTGATCGAATGATCGAATATTCGATCATTCGAATCTATTCAAATGTATTCGACCATTCGACCATTCACTATTCGATGATCGAATATGCCAAAATTTGCATATTCGACCAATCAAATAGATCCTAAGATCGAAATTCGATCTAATTCAATCGAACTTCGATGTATTCACGTGAATTTAGTACATCGGCCCCTCAGTCTTGCACCTTTGGTATGATGTTGACTTTTATAATGGCAGCTTCAAAGTAAATGAAAAATAAAGAATCTGGATTTTTGCCAAACAAGATACAGGAATGGGACCTGTTATCCAGAATGCTTGGGACCTGGGGTTTTCCAGAAATTCATAATTCATTTTCATAATTTGGATCTTCATACCTTTATAAGTCTACTAAAAAATCATGTAAAGAAACCCAATAGGCTGGTTTTGCTTCCAATAAGGAATAATTATATCTTAGTTGGGAGCAAGTAAAAGTTACTGTTATTTATTATAGAGAATAAGGAAATTGTTTTTTTAAATATTTGGATTATTTGGATAAAGTGAGGTTGGCCTTCCTGTAATTTCTGAATAATGGGTTTCCAGATAGCGGACCCCACAACTGTAATAATAGTGACCTGTTTTTGAAACAACAGATTTACACAATAACATACCTTTGCAATCAGTAGGGTTTTTCCGATTGCCATCCACAAAGAGCTTTATTGTAGGAAATTCTTTGATCACAAACTCCTTTCCAAGTTCCTTTTCTTGAGTGATATCAACCTGACCGAACCTTATTTCTGATGAGTCTTTCTTCATGATCCCTGCTGCAATGGAAAATTCTTCTTTAACGGTTTGTGAAGGGCCGGATAAAGAAACGTCTGAAATAAAGTGGAGGTTACAAAATTCAGTAATGTTTTGTACTTGCTGAGAGCATTATATACACAATATTTCCAAAAAAAAATCTGGATACCTGCCTATCCAAAACTGTATTCTGAAACCAAGGACATTTATATGTATTTGATGGCAGGGTTGTCCAGTAGATGTAAGAACATTGTTGGTGGTATTTGCTTCTAATAAACCACAGGAGCATTAGAGAGGTTGGGCATAAGTATTGGTTGATCAGGCCTGGCTCACAGTCGGGGCTCAAGTTTCTACACCGCTATATCAGCAAAACAGTTTGTTGAGAGCTCACTTTGGGCATGGTTGAAAAGTAGAAAACACAAAATTGTCAAGATTGTGAAATTAATAACTCTAGATAAGGCATTTTCACAGATTTAGAATATATTGAGAACAACCTTGAGATCCCTCCAGCCTACACATGGTATTGTGCATGGCAATGTTAGGTTTACAGATACCATCTTGTCCCATGCTTCCAAAGGCAGTCTGGAACATGTTAGTGGGGCGTTCAAACTCATGAAAACTGTTCCAACTTACAATTTTAGAAGGAAGCTTGAGGTACTTCCCCTCCCATACTGACCGTCCTTGTGGAATGCTGATACTGGAAACTTGAGCACCCACATTCCAACTGTATTAATAAAGATTAGAACTCACACTGATTAATGTAGTGAAATGGCTATCTGCCCATATTTCTTTTACTTACACTTTTTTTTACAATGTCATAGAAGGACATGGAAGTCTCTAGGAGTCTAAAAAGCCCTGCCTTATCACACATCAAAGACTAATGTTAAATAAAAGGCTACAAATATTTGAACACTAGCCTTACATACACAATTCATGGTGCCGGTAAGAAAATCTGTACCGCATGTAAAGTTTTAAACTATTTAACAGAAGTGGATTGTCATAATTGTTGTATATTATTATGTATAAGCTTGCTGGTCTTGCTACAAGATATGTAGTCCCAACATTAATGGTGTTTGAGCATATCTTCATAAGTTTTAAAAATTATAGCATGCCCTAATAAATTAATAATGTAGAGACATTTTAAGGACCAAATTAACCTAAACAGGAGATATATCTTTTATTGGCTGCACAGATAATAATGTAGAGACATATATTTTGATATTAATGTCTCGAAAAAGCAGACATCATATTGAGGCACTCACATTGTGAGTTGGACTCTCCAGGTAAGGGTAAACAGAAAGTATAACTAACTGATTATAACTGATGGAAAAATGTAAACACCAGGGAACATTATTAGAAATCATGGTGCAATGTGCTAAATATTATACTGAATGTGAAAAGGTTTAGTTAGTGATGAGTCCAATGAGCATTGCCAGCCAAGACCAACTATTTCTCTTATGCCCTTGCTTTAGGTATATAAGGTATGGCCTAGCAGTTGTCGCTATGGTTCAAATCCTGTTTCAACACTTTGTGGCAAGTTTGAGGCCTAAAAAAGACAACAGCAACACAGACAAGCATCAATATGGTAAGCAAAATCATGTTTTTCCATTACAATGCAAGATGAGGTATCGCACAAATAAAAGGATTAGTTAACATAAGACAGCGTAATACTTACAGAATTTGACCAATAAATACTTGTTCTCTTTGAGGGCTCTGGCAAAATTTGAATTTGTAAGAACAAGAACATCATTCTCCTCTTTAATTTTCGGAGGTTTGTGCTTCTTGACTTTGGAACCTTTTTCTACCTTTCCATCCTTTGCTAAAGAGAGAGAAAAATAAAAGCACAAAAGGAGGAACAACAGTTTCATGCTGATAATATGCTTTCTGTTCCCTGGGGTAAAAATAAAAAGAAAGACAGCTGCATTTTCCAGCACACCTTCTAAAGGAACTAAACTCCGCCTTATCAGCTCAACAAGTGGCAATTTCCCACGTCTCATAACCCGATTACAAAATTGGCTTACTTACAGATTGTTCCAAGAGTGACAGTTTTTATATGGAAACAATGAATAATGAAATGTAGTTGTTCTTGCAAACACCTCTTATGTGACCTCTTATCCAGAATACTCGGGACCTGGGGTTTTCCAGATAACAGATCTTTCCTTAATTTGGATTGTCATACCTTAAGTCTACATAAGACCACATGGACGTTTAATCACATAGACAATGTGGGTACTTGTTCATGTGATGCAATGTTTAGTAGAAATAGTTTTGTTTTAGTAACTCCATATTTATTGTGATGTATGTAACTCCTTATGTTCTATGTATGTAATTTATGGGATTTAGTTGTATAATCACATTCACTTTACAGCGCTACGAAATAAGTTGGCGCCATAGAAATACAGTAATAATAATAATATAGTAATAATAATAATATGGCAAAGCTTGCACTGAGTCCTGTAGGAGAAAATCAAGGTACCCGTCCAGAGGGGTAAAATACACTGTTGGTAGAGGAAACAATAGGGCGTCCAGGTGGATTAGTTGCATCCTTGTGAATCATAGGTAAACAGTATAGTACAGGGCAAATGGGGAATACTTATATAAATCGAATAAAAATGATAAAATAAAATGAGGTTCATTGTTGATAAATGCAAGGTTATGCATTTTGGCAAAAATAATATAAATGCAAGTTATACACTAAATGGCAGTGTGTTGGGAGTTTCCTTACTGGAGAAGGATATAGGGGCTTTTGTAGATAACAAGTTGTCTAATTCTGGGCACTTTCATTCTGTAGCTACTAAAGCAAGTTCTGTCTTGCATAGAAAAGGGCATGAGGGATGAATTTTATTAAGATAATTTTATTTTTTTATTTGCAAATGCTGCAAAGCCTCATTTAATCCGTTTGTTGAAATCCGTGTTGAAACAAGAAATAAAAACAATTTATGCAAATAATTTCCGAAAATACATTATTAATACCTATATAAATTCCTATATTTCATCCCCTAGCAACTAAAGCTTAACTAAAGAAGTAGCTATAAATGGTGTGCATTTTGTTTTGGGCTTCTGTACCAGCCCAAAACCAGGTGCTCTACCTGTTAACTGTTCAACTTTTTCGGGTGTCAGATGCTAAACAGTCTATAACACCCCTTGCTCAGGGTCAGAACAATCTATAGCCAGTCCAAGGTCGCTGCAGCACACTGATCCCTTTGCGAATGCAAAGGCGATTTTATTGGCTCAATTGTGGAAATCAAAACATGGCAACGTTTCGGACCACACAGGGTCTTTTATCAAGCCTAGGACTGACTGAAAATATACAGTACACATAGAATATAAATGCCACAATATAAGTCTGATTAATACAGATAATAGCTACATGGCAGCTCAGAAACCTATGCAAGTGGCATCAAAATGTAATAATCAGCCATGTAGCATCAGCTTACATTACAGGACAATCTCTTTTTCTTGATATCTTGCAACATCCCCTAAGCTTAGCTTCTCAGCCACTGCTCAGAGCCCACTAAGCATGTGAGTGTTACAGACACTTTGCAAGATGGTGATCCCCTGTGAACCCCATTTGTAGAGTTTAGTTCTCATTTAAAGTCAAACTAGTAACACAATGATAGACTATGGCACGCTATTTTACGTGATTACCCTGTCTACTAAAAAGGCTAGAAGAGTTTTTCCACCATCAATTTCATGGTTCCTGGGAAAGATAGAACCTCATGTTGTACTGGTACTGGGGGATGCATTTTACAAAGGCACATATTATTAGCAAAATATATGTTTCAAATGAGGTTTCATTTACTGTATATGCAAAACATTTAAAAAAAATATGGGTTGATTATATGATATATTTTTAGGGAGATCTTATGAGAACAAGCTTTTTGATCATATGGGGGGGTATTTAATAAAACTCAAATGAATCTAATTTTTTTTAATTAAATCAAAGTCGACCTAACTCCCAGCCTCAAATTGAACTCCTTTATCAAAAAATCAGCTTGAAAAAATTTGGTGTGAAAAACATTGCAGCAGCTGTCACTTAGAATTGTGAAGCGTTCCTAAAACTCGACCTTATCGAATTGTCACTGCAGCAACTCGAAAACCAGAGAGGATCATGATGTCAAGAAACATCTTCAGGGACTTCTACATGACCTAGACAGGTTTTAGCTGGAGTACTTTTGGGGTATGATTTTTAACAACTTTGGGGGTATCATAAAAATTTTATATTTTTTTCTCTAAAAATCCAAGTTTTCCCCTTTAAAAACATGACCGGAAAAACCTGAGGTTTAATAAATAGGCACCTATCTGTTTCAAAAAGCTAACAGTGCTTGTGCTTGGAGAACACCATTCCAACAATGAAGTACCAGTATGTGTAGTATAGTGTAGTAATAGTAGCATAATGTTGTGGAGATGCTTTACATCAGCAAGGGGACTAGGACATTGGTCAGATTTGAGAACAATGACCCTGTCAAATCCAGACCTCAATCAATAAGCTTTAGTAAAATGTAAATATGATTGTCAAAGGCATCCAACGAACCTCCAAGAGGAGCAGTTTATTGCTCCTTTAAGTAATGTTCAAAAGAAATGAGCCGGGGCCCTAGAGGGGATCATACAAGCACAGATAAAATTATGTGAATTAGTGTGCTTTGTATGAACGGTACCCGCAAAAATGACCGCTATCTGTGTACTATAGATATTGACTGGTTTGGGGATTGGGCAGGTTTGAAAAATACATCTGCCAATATTGGCTGCTGCATAGTGCAGCTCCCTTTCCCTACAACAATATTAGGAACAAAGGAACACTTCACTCCAACTCTTTTATTTCAGTAGAATCCCAGCAGCTGTTTTATGGACAAGCCCCTTCATGAAGAGTTCTTACAAAGTGAGTAAAGGGAAAGATTTTTAAAGTGGAGGGTAACACAAACTCCACCCCATGTAAACAAGGTGATGACATCATAGTACTTTATGCATATAAAACAGAAGCCATAGCAGAACATTTTTTCACATCTTACTAACAAACTAAAAGAATATTGAGACCCTGAGACAGTTTCCCCTAAGTGGTCCTTTGAATTACCCAGGCAGCTATGTCTCCCATCCTGGGTCCACTATAATTTGATTTAGGTTCTTGTTGTACAGTAGGTGGTAGCGTTTAAAGTAAAAAGGGGTATAGCCCCATGTGCTCAGGGTCTTTCCTGGAACATCGCCTCTGTGTGAGGTTGTTACAGGCCCAGGGCTTCACTTTGGTAAAAGTTTAGATTAGGTTATCTAGTGATAGTTAGTTTTGTTTAAGTTGCTTTAGGAGTAAGAGGAAGGCTCAGGGAAGGTAGTGAGCAGCGTCTGCTCCAATGAGGAGGAATAGTGGGGTTAGGACAACGTGAGATGTAAACCACTAATGTAGGGATTTCAGTGGGTGAGCTGGGGACCAGGAAGGGTGCCAAGATAACAGAAACAAATAAGTGTTGGTGCAAGGAACTCTGATAAACCACATGTAGATCAGACCAAAAGTTGATAGATAAAAATGGATAACCTTTATATATATACAAACATCTCTCGCCTG
>CM044447.1:111927225-111941421 GCA_024363595.1 Xenopus borealis | reverse complement strand
TTAGATTACCAGCATACAATCCCGCTCTCCTTTGTTCTATTTTGTTAGCAGGAGTCTGTTATGCAGAAGGTTTATCGGTGCGCTGTTAATTTAACTTGTAATGGGCAATCACCAATTCTCAGCCTGCAAAAGCACAAGACAATGAAGAGCTTGTAAATTACCTGACCAGGTGACAAATGCACACATCTTGTGTTCTGTTGTGGAATGAGTGGGCACAGCAGTAACAAAAGCAATGCCCTTTTCTTTTTGGAGCTTCTGAATCCAGTTGCTAAACTGTGACAAACATATCTTCAATGGGACCCCATCATCAACTTGTTGCTGTTCAGAAACATAATAAAGCCAGACATTCAACAGTGGATCAGGGTGGGTAGTAGTTCTTGGGAAATATGAGCATCAGACTAAGGGAGAAATAATGATCTTGAGTTTTTAAAGTGCTGACATTAATGTCTATTTGTGAAGTTCATTTTAGTACGGTTTGGTAATAAAAACCTGATGCTGCCATCAAAAAGTGAAATCTTTAGTCATCAACAAATCTTATGTGAATCAAACACCTCCCATTGGAACTTTTATTTCACTTCATGATAAAAAAAATAGCAAGCATACTTTGCAGTACAGGAGCTTGTACTTGATCCCAACGAAGATATAATTAATCCTTATTGGAAGGAAAACCAACCTATAGGGTTCATTTAATGATTTTCTAGTAGTGTTAAGGTATGAAGATCCAAATTACGGAAAGATATGTTATCCGGAAAACCCCAGGTCCCAACATTCTAGATAATAGGTCCTATACCTGTACAATATATTTGAATTACTGAGTAAGCATTTACTCTAATTCAATATACTACAACCAAAAGAGAAAAGAAAAACCAACAGCGATTAGAATTAAATATATTTGTTTACCTGTTTTATACCGGTGAGTTCTGTACAAAAGTCTGAGAGTATTGGGTGCTCTTGGGGCTGCACATATGTGCGGAATTCAGACTCTATCTCCCCATTTGACACATTTAACAAAACAGCTGGAAATTCAACTGCAAAACACAATTCAAATGTGGCCTTAGAAAAGCAACAAATGCAAGCAACAGTAATAATATTCTAGATGTAGTTCTAAAGCACACGGTGTACAATGCACACACTGTCCCTACTGAACAGATTTTACATACATTATGTTCTAATTTTAGGCCTGAAAGTAAATAGATTGACCCATGTGGCTGACAAAACATTGTACTAGAGAAGGTTGAGACTTACAATCCCATCCTAACTCGACATATCATTTGTACATCAGTAGCTAACAAACATGGAGGTGGCGTTTCCATCCATGAGCCGTTTTCAGTACCAAGTATGAAAATCTCCCTATATAACATTAATGGGATACTGTTTTTTTTTTAAAGCACATCAGTTAATAGTGCTGCTCCAGAAGACTTCTGCACTGAAATCCATTTCTCAGAAGAGCAAACAGATATTTTTCATTTTGAAATCTGACATGGGGCCCGACATTTTGTCAATTTCTCAGCTGCCCCTGGTCATGTGACTTGTGCCAGCACTTTAGGAGGGAACTGCTTTCTGGCAGGCTGTTTTTCCTTCTCAATGTAACTGAATGGAACGCAGTGGGACATGGGTTTATACTATTGAGTGCTGTTCTTAGATCTACAAGGCAGCTGTTATCTTGTGTTAGGGAGCGGTTATCTGGTTACCTTCCCTTTGTTCTGTTAGGCTGCTGGGGTGGAAATAAAGAGGGGGGTGACATCACACCAACTTGCAGTACAGCAGTAAAGAGTGACTGAAGTTTATCAGAGCACAAGTAACACGACTTGGAGCAGCTGGGAAATTGACAATATGTCTAGCCCCATGTCAGATTTCAAAATGAAATATAAAAAATCTGTTTGCTCTTTTGAAAAATGGATTTCAGTACAGAATTCTGCTGGAGCAGCACTATTAACTGGTGTATTTAAAACATATTTTTTTCCCATGACGCAATCCCTTTAATGCTATATTAATATTTTACTACTTACTGATTTCTTGAGTGGAATGCTTGCCATCTTTCCAGCAAGTTGACTCAAAGTCAATGATGATTAGATATTCAAAAAATTGTCCTGCAAAAGACCAGGTGTTTTACGGTTCAATACATTTTTTTTTAATATTAAAAAAAAAAAAAGTGTTAAATTGTATTAAAAATAGATAAAACTTACTAGCTTTGGGACGCGAGACATTGTTTGAAGTCGGACACGTCTTAGAGCTTCTTCTTATTAAGCCAAGCTGTCTGTGTAGAACAAGAATATAAAATGTGTACATTAATCCAATTCACAAGTTTTGCTATTTTTCTTAGTTTTTCTAAACTGATACAGGTATATGTACATATGAATGTACATTAAGGGGCAGATTTACGAAATTCACATGAAGGATTCTAAGTTTGATCTAATTTTCAAAAACATTTGAATTTTCGAATGTTTGAGGACCACTTCAACAAGTCCATTTTGTAAATTCGATCTAATCAAATGACTCCAATAAAATTTCATTCGAATATTCGATCATTCGACCGTCGAAGTACTTCCCCTTTAAATTTTTATTCAACCACCTAGTTCGCAAGATCAAAGCTACCGAATTGGGTTTACTTATTTTTGATCGAATAAAAAAAAAAATGTTCACTCTATCCATTCGAACGATTTATCGATCGATCCAATTTTTCCTATTCGATCGTTCGAGCAATCGAATTGCGGTAAAATCCTTCGAATTCGATATTCAAAGGATTTTACTTCACTTCCTATTCACATGGTCAAATTTTGAATTTTTTTCAATTTGAAATTCGACCAATGATAAATCTGCCCCTAAATGTTACTTATAGGTCATGTTGATCATTTTTTGCGGAGAGGTTTGTTTTTGTATATAATTGTTAGTTGAAGTTCCTAAGCCTGACTCTCTGACTCTCTGACTTTGCCAACCTGACTGTCGCATCTCAGCCTGTTAGTTACAGTTTCTAATGATAACGGACTCCTGCTGCACAAATATGGCAGCCCCCTCATACAGGAACATGGGGGATCAGACAGGTAATGTAAAAGCATCATGCAAATACTTTATGGCAAAGTTAGAAGTAGCTTTCAAAGCCAATATTATAATAGAGGTAAAAAAATAAATAAAAGTTCAATTTCTGGTGTCAGTATCTCGAAGTCTACTAGAAAATCACGTAAACATTAAAGGGATACGGTCTGGGGAATAAAGGTTTAATAGTTAATAGTGCTGCTCCAGCAGAATTCTGCACGGAAATCCATTTCTCAAAAGAGCAAACAGACTTTTATATATTTAATTTTGAACTCTGACATGGGGCTAGACATATTGTCATTATCTGTTGCTCAAGCAATCATTTTGAAGGGGTATAGTTTTCCTTTAAATAAACCCAATGGGATGGTTTTACTTCCAATAAGGATTAATTATATCTCAGTTGGGATTGAGTGCAAGCTACTATTACTGAGAAAAAGGAAACCCTCTTTTAAAATACGGATTGTATTGATAAATGGAGTCTATGGGAGTATTCTGAATAACAGGTTTCCGGATGATGGATCCAGTACTTCTATGGTTCTTGTCTTTGGCAGAACCCTTGAGTTTCATTAACGTGGTGGTTGACCCTTTCCAGCTTTCAAATGGGGGCCACTGACCCCATCTAAAAAAATACTCTGTAAAGTGTATAAATTATTGCTATTTACCCTTATTCATCTTTTTATTCAGACGCTCTCCTATTCTATTCCGGTCTTTTAGTCAAATCAGTACATTTGCTAGGGTAACTTGGACCCTAGCAACCAGATTGATAAAATTGCAAACCGGAGAGCTGCTGAATTAAAAAAAAAAAAAAAAAAAAAAAAAACTAGGGATGCACCAAATCCACTTTTTTGGATTCTGCCGAACTCAAAATCCTTCCCAAAAGATTCAACCGAATACCGAATCAGAGCCCTAATTTGCATTTGCAAATTATAGGTGGGAAGGGAAAACATTTTTTACTTCCTTATTTTGCGCCAAAAAGTCACGGGATTTCGGGATTTGGCCGAATCCTGCTGAAAAAGGCTGAATCCTGGCAGAATCCTGAACTGAATCCTAGATTTTGGTGCATCCCTAAAAAAAACCCTCACCCATCAACAGGGGCGTAACTACCAGGGGAGCAGGGGCCAACTGGCAGACTGCACCGGCCTACCCCCACCAAGTTACGTTACTGCTCATCAAACATATCATACTAAAAGTTAACAAAGGGTGAACAACCCCTTTAAAATGCAGTTTTAACTGATAAATAGTTGCTGTGATTTCACAGATGCTGCTGAACATGTAGCAAAGTCTTACAGTCCAGAATGCCAATATGGATTACTGAGCTGCCAGATAGAATCATGCTCGGGTCCATTTTTCGGAACCCGTATCCGACCCGTACCAGAAACCTGCAATTTGCAATCTTACCCGCTACCCGATCCAACAAGCAAGCACCTTCTCCGTAACCCAATCAGCAACCATCAAGAATCAGGAAGTGCTGTCATTGTAAACCAGAAGAGAAATCATCGGAAGTAGGCGTGGTAAAAAATTGAGAAGATCCGCGGCCTGCAAACCTGGAGAACCGCGTCTATATCTGCACCTGGAACTTCTACCCGCAACCCAAAGGGTACCGCAGGTTTTTTTTTATGGGCACTTGACTGGCTGCAGGACAGATATACTGAAAATTATGTCAACTTAAAGGGGTTGTTCACCTTCCAACAGCTTTTCAGTTAAGCTATTTCAGATAGTTCACCAGAAATAGACTCTTTCAATTGCTTTCTATTGTTTTTCTAACATTGAAGTTTAATGTCATTTTTCACCTTCTAAAGCAGCTCGGGGGGGGGGGGGTCCATCGACACTGTAAACTGGTCTAAATTGATACATTTAGTTTAAAATTTTCTTATTTATGTCCCTGCTGAGCAGAATCCCATTAAAAAGGTAATTACAGGCAGCTGTTAGAATTGATACAATAGTTGCAAATACTCCAGAGATGCCACTGAGAAATGTATCAACTAAATGTTGCAAAACTGTAACAGTTTAGATTCTGCACGTGAATTACTGAGCTGCCAGACTCAAACACCACTGACACCAACATTCAACATTAAAGGGATACTGTCACGGGAAATAATTTTTTTTTTTCAAAATGCATCAGTTAATAGTGCTGTTCCAGAAGAATTTTATACTGAAATCCATTTCTCAAAAGAGCAAACAGATTTTTTTTATATTTCATTTTGGAATCCGACATGGGGCTAGACATATTGTCAATTTCCCAGCTGCCCCAAGTCATGTGACTTGTGCTCTGATAAACTTCAATCACACTTTACTGCAAGTTGGAGTGATATCACCCCCTCCCTTTCCCCCACCCAGCAGCCTAACAACAGAACAATGAGAAGGTAACCAGATAACAGCTCCCTAACACAAGATAACAGCTGCCTGGTAGATCTAAGAACAGCACTCAATAGTAAAAACCTATATCCCATTGTTACTCCTTCAGTTACATTGAGAAGGAAAAACAGCCTGCCAGAAAGCAGTTCCCTCCTAATGTGCGGACACAAGTCACATGATCGGGGCAGCTGGGAAATTGACAAAATGGCTAGCCCCATGTCAGATTTCAAAACTGAATATAAAAACAAATCTGTTTGCTCTTTTGAGAAATGGATTTCAGTGGAGAAGTCTACTGGAGCAGCACTATTAACTGATGCGTTTAAAAAAAAAAAACATGTTTTCCCATGACAGTTTCCCTTTAAACTTATAAAAATAAAAAGTATTTTTTTTTCTGTCCTTTAAAATGTCAGTGTCCACAGAGGTTAAAACACAACTTGCAAAAGCTTGCACGGCCAGAAAGCACCTTGTTTCAAAACAGATACAAGTATACAACAAGCGAAAAAGTGGTTTGAATGGGTGTTTCACCTTTAAGTATGTTAAAAAGAAAGCCAATTGAAATGTTGCTTTTTCTATTTTTTAATAGTTTAATTATTTGTATTCTTCTTATGACACTTTCCATCCTTCAAGATGGGGTCACTGACCCGGACATCTACAAAAAAACGCTCTGCAAGGCTATCTTTTATAGTAACTGCTATATCTTCCTATTTTGCCACTCTCTTATTTATTTTTCAGGCTCTCAAACCACTGCCTGCCTATTAAAGGGGTTGTTCACCTTCCTAACACTTTTTCTGTTCAGATGTTTTCAGATTGTTCCCCAGAAATAGACTTTTTTCAGTTACTTTCCATTATTTATCTTTTACTGATTTTCCAAAATCTAAGTTTAAAGTTGAATGTTGGTGTCGCTGGTGTTTGAGTCTGGCAGCTCAGTAATTCAGGTGCAGACTCTGTTACAATTTTGCAACATTTAATTGATGCATTTCTCAGCAGCATCTCTGGAGTATTAGCAACTATTGTATCAATTCTAACAGCTGCCTGTAATGAAACCCAGGGATTCTGCTCAGCAGGGACAAAGATAAGAAATGTATCAACTATAAATTTAGAACGGTTTTTTACAGGGTCGGCGATCACTCCTCACAGAGCTGCTTTAGAAGGTGAAAAATGACACTTTACACTTCAATCAGTAGAAAAACAGTGACACGTAGAAAATATAAAGTTATATAACCGTTATTTCTGGTGATCTGGGGTCACAGATGACTAAGTGTTGTGAACATGAAACGTGCAAGGCTTTAATGACTCAAAGACATTTTTTACTTTTAAAATCTTGCCTGGTGGAAGATTGCAAGTGCCTACTCTACGATTTTCTTGTTTTGAACCACTCCCTTTGCTGAGGGCTCAGGGCGGTGCACCTGGGCCTCTCTCCTCACTTGGCGAGTTATGATATTAAAGAGATACTGACACCTGAAATTAAACTCTTTTTTACATCTATTATAATATTGGCTTTGAAAGCTACTTCTAACTTTGCCATAAAGTATTTGCATGATGTTTTTACATTACCTGTCTGATCCCCCATGTTCCTGTATGAGGGGGCTGCCATATTTGTGCAGCAGGAGTCCGTTATCATTAGAAACTGTAACTAACAGACTGAGATGGGACTGTCAGGTTGGCAAAGTCAGAGTGTCAGGCTTAGGAAATTCAGCTAACAGTTATATACAAAAAAAAAAAATGATCAACATGACCTATAAGTAACATTTAATGTACATTCATATGTTAAAATAAATTTTTTAGTGTCCGAATCTCTTTAAGGACTACTTGTATTTGTATACATTTCTGGTGATCTATCTGAAAACAACTAGTTATTTGAAGGTAAACAAAATCCAAATCCACAGGGTCAGCGCTAATAAAAGCTCAGGAAAAGATATATAGCCAAGGGAAAAAAAAGGAAAAGGAAAAAAGTAATAAAGTGTAGTATTTGTGAGTGTTATAGTCTCACACATGTAGATTACCACTATCAATCTGGTGTATTTACACTTTAAATAATCACCACAAAGTGAGTGAGCAGATGGGTACTTACAAACGTTTCAATTAACTTTATCGCATCAATGTTTTGTAGACATGAGCATTATGGGTGACGGTTGAGGCTGTAAAATCGTAATGCGCAGAAATAGCATAATACATTTTTAAATGTATAAAACCAATTAGTTAGACTCACATTATTCAGTGAATAAAATCAGGCATATAATTGTATCTCCATTCCAGTCTGTATTATCCCGAGTTGCCTTGTGTGTTCTGTGGTTCCCAGCTCCGACCCGCGTTGCCTCCACACCACACTGGCTACTTCCTGGACTCCAGGAAGGAGCCAGTGTGGTGTGGAGGCAACGCGGGTCACTTTGTGGTGATTATTTAAAGGGTAAATACACCAGATTGATAGTGGTAATCTACAAGTGTGGAACTATAACACTCAAGAATACTACACTATATTACTTTTTTCCTTTTTTTCCCTTGGCTATATATCTTTTCCTGAGCTTTTATTAAAGCTGACCCTGTGGATTTGGATTTTGTTTACTTTTTTCTCGAGGAGAAACGAGAACTGTTGGGCCGGATTTTGAAAGGAAAAGAAACAGAGACTTGGGTCAAAAGAACTTGTTTTATTTTAGTTATTTGAAGGTGGTTCATCAAAAAAATTCAATTGTTTTAAAGTAATAAAAATATAAATGCAATGTTGCCATGCACTGGTAAAACTGCAGTGTTTGCTTCAGAAACACTACTATTGTTTATATAAATAAGCTGTTGTGTAGCCATGGGGGCAACTAGTCAAAGGAGAAAAGGCTCAAGTTACACAGCAGATAAGCTCTGTAGAACATAATGTTATCTGTTATTCATTACTTATCCTGTGCCATATAGCCGTTTTTCAATTTCTGCTATTGCAACTCAGCAGCTTGTTTATATGAACTATAGTAGTGTTTCTGAAGCAAACAGATCAGTTTTAACAGCACAGAGCAACACTATATGATATTTTCTTTACTTTAAAACACTTAAATTTTTTGGTGTTACTTTTCCTTTAAGTGAACATTTAGAATATCATAGAACTGCTAGTTCTAAGCAACTTTTCAATTGGTCTTTCTCTTCTTTTTGAGAGATTTTGCATTACTTGCCTTCTTCTTCTGACTCTTTCCAATGGGGGGGGGGGGTCACTGACCTTGTCTAATAATCAAATACTCTGTAAGGCTACAAATGTATTGCTACTTTTTATGACTTGCCTTTCTACTCAGGCCCTCTCCTATTCATATTCCAGTCTTTTATTCAAATCAATGCATAGTTGCTAGGGTAATTAGGACCCTAGCAACAGATTGTTGAGATTGCAAACAGGAGAGCTGCTAAATAAAAAGCTAAATAACACAAAACAAACTAATAAAAAAAATGTAAACCAATTGCAGAGTGTCTGAGAATATCACTCTCCACGTTATACTCAAAGTTAATTTAAAAGTGAACAACCCCTTTCCCAGGACAAAAAGAGCACTCGATTGCAGAGGAACACTGGGCAAAATAAACCAGAACATCAAGTTTAGTTAAAAAGCAGACAGTATTTCTTGACTTACTTTGCAAGTTGTTTAGTTGCCATTTCAGCAGCACAAGTTGATCGTAGCGCGGAATTAAACGGTTGTTTCAAAACCAATCTTAGAAACATGAAAAAAAAAAAGCGAGTTAACTCAGAATTGCATCTTAAAATGGTTCTATAATCTATTGTGCTGGGGAGAGGTGAGTGTAACCGCGTAGAAGAGAACTAACAAGACATTTATAACCAGAAAATACGCGTGTCAAGTCAACAATACGCACCATATAATAATTTCCAGACCCGAATGCCCCCGGCCCGTCAGTAAACCCATCAGCGCTGTTTTGTGCGACTGAATTCACTCATTTGAATTTCCCACCTCCTCAATCCAGTCTGGTACGTCACTTCCGGAAAAGAAGACCCTAGTAGCGATGATGGTCGAGTGTGGGGGGGGGGGGCTGATTACGGAAGCCTGACAGGGAAGGCAGCCGAACTACAGTATCAGGGAGAGTAATCGAATACCGATAGAAACTATAGGCATGCTGCTAAGGTAAATAAACCCCAGTGGGGCGGTAGGTGTGTTGCTTGTGGTGCTGGAGCTTCAGTAGAGGATGTCCTGTTATCATATTTCTGTGAGAGTTGCATACGTTTGTATTTTTCATAATTGCATTTTAATATAGGTACCAGGTACGTTTTATCAGGAGTACCTCACAACTCTCCCTTTTTAAGAGGGACAGTACCTCTTTTGACAGCTCAACCTGCAGTCGCTCCTGATTTGTGTACTGGAAAGTCGCATTGAAAAGCCAGAAAAAGAAACAAAGTTTCTAACAATTGGCTTTTGGCAGAGAGCCCAGAACAGCATACCTCCCAACATTCTGGAAACGGAATAGGGTTGCCACCTGGCCTGTTTTTTACCGGCCTGACCAGTATTTTTGGTGGTTGATCACAATGTTATTAATAGGAAAAAAAACTAAATATATAGAAAGGCCGGTATTTTTTTAAGAAAAGGTGGCAACCATAAAACGGAAAGAGGGACAAAATCTTTTTATTTTTGACCACGTCCCATTTTTGCTGCCACACCCCTTAATTACCATGCCCATTTTAAAAAATGTGGCATGTTATGAAAGTTTGAACACATTTCTGTAGTTTATTTCAGTTTTACTAATGAAGGTGAATTGCCCTTTAAATTCAACACCCCACAGCTAAACCCCTCCCACCCCATGCCCATAGGGCAGCAGGATTTTAGGGGGCGGCATGCTGCTCAGCCACACCCACATTGGTCCAAAAACACTGGGGATATGCAGGAGATACGATAATTTTTTACATTTCCCATGTGTAGGGTTGCTATCTTCTCCTGTGGCTGAACCCGGACAGGGGGGCGGGCCCGTGATGTCGGTGGGTGCGGGCCCGTGATGTCGGTGGGTGCGGGCCCGCAATGTCATGGGGCGGGGCTACGACGACACAATCGCCGATTGGCCGATCGCTGTGTCAATCAAGCTAATCCCGCCCGGTTTTAATTATTTGGAAAACCGGGCAGGAAGTATTGACCCGGGCAGCCCTTCAAAATACCGGGCTGTCCGGGTCAAAACCGGACAGGTGGCAACCCTACCCATGTGCCAATCCCCATTGCTCTGGTCTTGATGATGAAAATCTGCGAATAAAGGGCAGAGTATGGGGGCGACAAACGGCAGTGGGCCTAGGGGCACCCGCAATTAGGGTTGCCACCTGGCCGGTATTTTACTGGCCTGGCTGGTATTTTTAAAGGTTGGTCCCAATGTTATTAATAGGAAAAAAAGATAAATATATAGGAAGGCCGGTATTTTTTTCAAGAAAAGGTGGCAACCCTACCCGCAATGTAAATCCAGCCCTGTTTCTGTCCCTCTACAAAGCTGGTAGTTGCATGCAGGTGAACAACAGCAGAAATAGCACAGTGTTGTCATTGACTTCAGCGCAGAAAGCTTATATCAGCCCTGCTTGTTACCCAGCGATGGTGACTTTTAAAGGGATTGTTTACCTATAAATTAACTTTTAATACGACATAGAGAGTTATATTCTGAGACAATTTGCATTTGATTTCCATTTTATATTCTTTGTGGTTTTTGAGTTGTTTAGCTTTTTATTCAGCAGCTCTCCGGTTTGCTAGGGTCCTAATTACTTTATCAATCATGCACTGATTTGAATACACTGGAATATGAATAGGAGAGGCCTGAATAGAAAGATGAGTAATAAAAAATAGCAATAATAATACATTTGTAGCCTTACAGGGCATTTGTTTTTAGATGGGGTCAGTGACCCCTGTTTGAAAACTGTAAAGAGTCAGAAGGAGAAGGCATATAATACAAAACCTATAAAAAAAAGACTCCCAGTTGAAAAATTGCTTAGAATTAGCCATCCACTAACATACTAAAAGTAAATGTAAACTTAAAGGTGAACCAACCCTTTAGGTTGCCAAGTGCATTGTCTGTGCTTACTGATCTCTTCATTTATAACTGCATATTCCAGATTGCGATCGGCATCTCAGCTGTACGTCAATACTAGTGTCCGATTATGCTTACCCTAGGCAAATATGGCTTCCAGAGGTTTCATCTACAATTTGACTTACCGCGAAAAGTCTGTTATTATAGCAATCCATATACCATTTTATTTTTTTTTTAATTAAAATGTAATCATAGCAAGCAAGATATTGTAGGAACTGAAGTCTGGCCTGGAGGAGAGCTGACTCTTTGTACATTTATTTTCAGTAGTACATGGACTACTAATCAGCAGTGCTAAGAATTTAATTTGCTCATATGAAAAATGTTATATTTAGGTTCACAACACCTTTATAACAAGCTTTCCTTTATGGAAAGGACGCAACACTATCCGCACACCTTAGACAAGTTGTAAATGTATATCTGTTACATATATTTACCCACATGTGAAGCTGGCCATACACTCACTGTTTAATCCACTAGTTTAGCCTAATTTTGCCAGCCACGGGCCGGACCAGATCAGATTGATCCAATTATGTGGCCCCTGTGCCAATTATTGGTTGATAATGGAGATGTACAGTGGTGTGAAAAACTATTTGCCCCCTTCCTGATTTCTTATTCTTTTGCATGTTTGTCACACTTAAATGTTTCTGCTCATCAAAAACCGTTAACTATTAGTCAAAGATAACATAATTGAACACAAAATGCAGTTTTTAAATGAAGGTTTATGTTATTAAGGGAGAAAAAAAACTCCAAATTTACATGGGCCTGTGTGAAAAAGTGATTGCCCCCCTTGTTAAAAATAACTAAGAACAAAAGTAATTGAGATCTATCAGTCTGGTAAAGGTTATAAAGCCATTTCTAAAGCTGGGGACAGACAGGGAGATTCGGGGAGATTCTTTCGCCTGGCGTTTTTAGCAGGCGACAATCTCCCCGAATTTCCTTCTCCTTGTCTGCCGCTAGTATAAGTGATAAAGCGCCAGCGCCTGTGCACACGCTGCACGGCGATTTCCGGAATCGCCCGAAGTTTCCTCACGCAGTATCTTCGGGCGATTCCGGAAATCGTTGTGCAGCGTGTGCACAGGCGCTGGCGCTTTATCACTTATACTAGCGGCAGACAAGGAGAAGGAAATTCGGGGAGATTGTCGCCTGCTAAAAACGCCAGGCGACAGAATCTCCCCGAATCTCCCTGTCTGTCCCCAGCCTAAAGCTTTGGGACTCCAGCGAACCACAGTGAGAGCCATTATCCACAAATGGCAAAAAACATGGAACAGTTACGCTCATTAAGAGAGCTGTGTGTGCGGGTTGGGGGGATTAGCGGGCTGGCTCTTTAGACACTCTCAGAAATCTTGCTGGCAACGGCAGGAGCCGAGTGATACACGGCCTGAAGTAGGATTATCTCCCTGCCTTTATGCTTTATGCTGCCTTTATGAGTCCTGCAGCAGATCGGGCACCCACAGGTTATTTGCAAAAACCTGCAGTACCCTGCAGATTGTGGGTTTAAAGGGGAATCCAACCCCGCAGGCGCTAACCCCTCCCCCCAGCCTACCTTTCTCCCCCGGTTTATTGCCCCTAAGTCACTACATACCCTTTTGTGTAAGTCCCCTCCAGCGACGTTCACAGGGGCCATCTTCTCTTCAAACCGCTTCTTCCTGGATGCTACTCCATCGGCGCATGCGCAGTAGGACGCTGGTACTAATGTAAGACAATGAGCAGCATCATGTTCTATTAAAAATAGGGATTTATCTAAATTATGCAAATATCCTTGGGACCTGAGACCAGCGAGCAGAGAATTAAGAACTCATTTATGACATTTATGTATTAGGACACATTCTTTCTTAGATGATTCATCACAATGTTATCGACACACGCTGCTATCTGCAAGAGAATATGGTAGAAAATTCAGATTGAAGTTCTTGGCTGAAGCAGTTCTGGGGTAGGTGACGGTTTCCTTTCCTTTACTCCATTGTTCTTGCGATTTTCTTTTAATGCTTTTTTTTGTGATTAGGTATAGTTTTCTATGTGTTTCCGTACTAACTAGATCTAGAGATAGGAACTTTTTTAATATCACATAGTTTTTCTTTCCTGCTTTGGTGGCTACCAGGTTGGCACAGAGCCTGATGCACTGGATTCTGGGTAGTTACTGGATACATGATGCCGCCAGGTCAGTGTGGAGTTTGTGGCTTCCAAGCCAAGTATGTCTCCAACCAATTCCCAATGGAATAACCCAACATGCTAGTGGTTAGCTATGATTGCACATAGACATGACTGTGGCATTCTGCACCATTATTTTCAGGAAGCCACTGTGCTATTATTAGATACTAGGGATTGCTGTGCTATAATAATAGATATTCTAATATCTACTTGTATAGGCTGGTTGCTGTAGTTTCATTACATACAGCCATAACTATTATTTCATGTGTGACCGTGATCAGAGGGGCCATGCTTATTATTTGAAAGTGCTACTACTTGGACCTCTGGCTGTGAACAAAGACCCTGCCTTTCAGAGACTGGTAAAGTAAACTGCAAGGCCCACCCACACTTTGTATAAGCAGCCTAAGGTAAGTAGCAGAACATAGTGCTAAGCTCATTTACCAACAACATACTGTAGGTACAAGAGCTCTACTAAGCACCTGCCCATGGATCACCTATACCCACTGGATTTGTAGTGCAAGCTTTACCCTGCACTTTGTGCTGCATGAAACATCTGGTGCTGCACATGTTTTGTTTCCAGACATCCATGAAGCAATGGCTCTGAGCACAGTGAACCCCCCCCCCCCAAATAAG
>CM044447.1:111906779-111923226 GCA_024363595.1 Xenopus borealis | reverse complement strand
TGCAAAAGAATAAGAAATCAGGAAGGGGGTAAATAGTTTTTCACACCACTGTATATATATGAATAAAGAATGAAAACACTCACTTTGGCACATTGTAAGCAGGATACTTTGTGGCATTTGTGTAGTAATGGCTTTCTTCTGGCAACTCCAACATGCAGCCCATCTTTCTTCAAGTGTCTTCTTATTTGTGGGGGTTTCCTTGTATCCCAAACAATTTTTCTGCCAGTTGTGGCTGAAATTATAGTTTTATTTGGTTTGGTTTCAACAGAACTCCTAATTTTCCACTTCTTTATTAGAGTTTCAACACTGCTGATTGGCATTCTCAATTCCTTTGATATTTTCTTATATCCCTTTCCTGTTTTATAAAGTTCAACTACCTTTTCCCGTAGACCCTTTGACAACACTTTTGCTTTCCCTATGACTTAGAATCCAAAAAACATGAGTGCAGCACTGGATGAAAGATACAAGGGTCTGTCAGGAGTCCAGAAACTCATTGATTTTTTATACACACCCACTAATTACAAGCAAGCATACATATACCATATAGTGATTATAATTAAAAAAAGAGTAAACACAGTTGTTTGACAATAAATGGCTTCAGCCAACTACTAAAATGGTTAAGAAATCTTAAATTCTGCCAGAGTATGTAGACTTATGAGCACAACTATATATATATACTTCAAACTTCAATCACTCTTTACTGTTGTACTGCAGCCTAACAACAGATAACAGCTCCCTAACACATTGAGAAGGAAAAACAACAGCCTGCCAGAAAGCAGTTCCCTCCTGAAGTGCTGGCACAAGTCACATGACTAGGGGCAGCTGGGAAATTGACAAAATGTCTAGCCCCATGTAAGATTTCAAAACTGAATATAAAAAAATGTGTTTGCTCTTTTGAGAAATGGATTTCAGTACAGAAGTCTATTGGAGCAGCACTATTAACTGATGCATTTTTTGACAGTTTCCCTTTCATTTTTGCTTTTGTATTTCCACCTTGTAGTCAACTGTTGAAATCTAACTGGTTCTATGGGCAAGATCACCAGTGATGTTTGTCTCCAATGTTAATAAACACTGTGTGAAATCAGGAAGTGTGTTAAAGCAACTTATTTATAACGTACACAATCAATTTAAAGGACCAGTAACATCAAAAAATGTAATAAAAATATAATGCAGTGTTGCCCTGCACTGGTAAAACTGCAGTGTTTGCTTTAGAAGCACTTCTATTGTTTATATAAATAAGCTGCTGTGTAGTCATGGGGGCAGCCATTCAAAGGAGAAAAGGCTCAAGTTACACAGCAGATAGTAGACAAGCTGTGTAAAACGTAATGTTATCTGTTATCCATTACTTATCCTGTGCCATATAGCCATTTTTCAATTTCCGCCATTGCTACTTAGCAGCTTGTTAAAATGAACTATATTAGTGTTTCTGAAGCAAACAGATCAGTTTTAACAGTGCAGGGCAACACTACATGATATTTTCTTTACTTTAAAACACTTTCATTCTTTGGTGTTACTGTTCCTTTAAGCACACTTTTATAAGTGCAATTTAAACAAATTCTTGAATGGTGCACACACACACAAACACACACTATGGGCCTGCTGCACCCCTATCTTTTTATAGATGTTTTAGATGGCTGCCACCAGGTGTGGCTTCTAAGGAGTAAACTAACATTTGTGACTTTATTATTCCCTTTATATCATTTTGCCATTGGGAACTGAAGAAATTGCATGGTATTAGTCTGGCTGTCTGGCTCCCCCTTGTGGCTGTAGTCTAATGTAAAATGCTACACATTCACATATCATAAAGTTACCAATATGAAATAAGATTCCCAGTCAACCACTTGAATTCGGACCATGAATATCAAGTGCTGTAAGTCACAAACATTAGGGCAAGAACTGGTCATAGGGCTTATGCTTCTGCATGGATAACATTTTAGCAATCATCTGTATTTCCAAAATAAGGAGCTAAATGCTCGCCCTTTGCTAGGAAAATCTAGTGCTAGTGATAAGTGAAATTTTTCACTGAGTTTCTCTGCAAAATTCACTCCCGTAGATTCCACTGGGCAAAAAAAAAAAATGAAGCCCATATACTTTTTTGGAGAATTTCCGCTGTGAAATGGGTCAAATAAGCCAATTACTATCTAGTGCATCAAAAAAGCATTTACCCAAAGTGTCTTCCTGCCTAGCCATTAGTCTGCCACCCTCTCCATTGTTTTCTTTAGGCCACACCCACAATGGTAACTTCTGAGTTATTAATGCATTAGTCAAACCTGTGGCTGCGAAATGCTGCTGAACAAACATCCATTGGCCACTGGGTGATAGCGACACAAAACTTACATTTCTGCTGCTTTGTCCTTATAAGTATTACAAATGAAAGACATCTGTGCTGTAAAATTATATTTAGCATGGAATTAGTTGCCACTAGCCTTGAAAAATGACTCATGACCAGATCTGGATTCTCACGCTCTGCTGGGTTGCGCAACTTCAACTACACGGCGTCCTGAGAAGCACGAACAACCAAAATGGAGCTGTGCCAGCTCAGGAGAAGAGTTTGCTAATGAAACAGAATGGGCTCCTCTTACCATCGGTCACTCACAACTCCTATCAAGCAACAGTCAGAAGAAGCTGACAGGTTTCCCTTCTATTTGTTATTTGTACAGCCTAAAAATGAATGTGGCTAAAAATGCCATATTTTATAAACTGAACCTATTTCACCATCTCACCAATAGCAGCAATGATCCAGGACTTCAAACTTGTCACAGGGGGGTCACCATCTTGGAAAGCGTCTGTGACACTCAAGCTCCCCATAGACGCAACGATCGTTCCCTGCCGAACGACCGATCTAAGGGAAGTCCGACCAATCTTTCAAATTATCGTGCGGTTAGTGGGAAACAAACGATCGTTCGTCTCACGATTTTTCGTCCGACATTGGTCTGTTGATTGATCGGCCAGGTTAGAAAATCTTTATCGCTCCCCATACAATCTACATATGTTTGCAGCGCAAGCAGGCTGCGATCCTTCAGTTTTTGCTGGCAATATCGCCTGAAATGGTCTTTTTAGTTGATGGACACATCAGATCGTTTTGAGACAATCGTGGTCTCACGATAATCATTGGATCTTTCAAATATCTTTACGTCTATGGCCAGCTTCACATGCTCAGTGGGCTCTGAGCAGCTGTTGAGAAGCTAAGCTTAGGGGTCGTCACTAATTATACAGCAGCAGAAAATGAGGTTGGTCTGTAATATAAGCTGATGCTACAGGGCTGATTATTAAATCCTGATGTTAATTGCACTGGTTTCTGTGCTGCCATGTAGTAATTATCTGACTAATCAGCCTTATATTGTGATTATATTTCTATTCTATGTGTACTGTATATTGTGAGTGGGTCCCTAAGCTCAGTAAGTGACAGCAGCACAGAGCATGTGAATCAGTGAATCAGAAAAGAAGATGGGGAGCTACTGGGGCATCTACTGGGGAGACACAGATCTTTACTGCTAAAGGGCTGTGGTTGCCTTGGGCTGGTACACAAGCACAAAACATCATGTACAGCATTTCTAGCTACTTCTTTAGTTCAGTTTTAGTTCTTTAAAGGCAAAGTAAGCCTTATTTATATATACAGTTGTATTTCCCTTTAAATCATCAGAAACACAGGTGCCTAGGTTATTCTGTACTGACATGCTTGGCTCTCTTTATTGTCGTGGCAGGAAAATGCCTGAGATGGATCATCCACAGGCTCCCAGTGGTTAATGATCAGATATGAAAGTATATGACCATTTTGTATTTAGACGCTTTTCCAATCATTTTAATGTGAAGCACTGCTGCCCTGAGAAAACTTTTAAGTTATTTGGAATGGCATTGAATATCCCAGATTCTGTTTATTCTTTGCCTTCACCAAAAAGGTTCACATTTTCCGTGAGAAATAAAACTGTTCCGTTGGGTCAGTGCCTTGTTTGCTTGTGGCGCTATTTAGGTAAGTGATGTTGTTTCTCACCTCTCAGTCTGACGGAATCAATGAACTCTGTTGGAAGGAAGAACATTCACATGGCCAGAATCAATGGTGAGAACGTTTCCATGTCTGGAGAATATCTGCTGTTCCTCAGAGCAAGAGGTTGGTCAGCAGAGTATTTACCTGTAGTCTAAATGAAGTATCCTCCTTTACGGCATAATCAGTCTCAAAGAGGCGAAAAGACTTGAAAATATAGATGAAGTCCTACTGAAGTTCTACTGAACACCAATGTGTGTTTTTTTTTTTATTTTATTAAACCCCTGGCCACCAATGTGCTATTTTAATACTCTATTGGCACCACTGATTAGGGGGCCTTGACTACCAATGTTTTTGTGAACACTTTTATTGGGGGCCTTGGCGCAATTTTTTTATTTATGGGGGGGGGGGGGCTGACCACCAATGGTTTTCTTTAACTTGTAGGGGGGCCCTGACCACCAATGTTTTTTTTACAAAAACTTTCATTATAACTTTTTAATCATAAGGGGGGCCTGACCACCAATGGCTTTTTATAACTTGTGAGTGAGGGAGTTTACCATTTTTAGTGCTGGTGTTGACTTTTTACTGTGGTATGGGGTCGGCGGAATCTGGGGTGGGGAGCAGGGGGCCCAGAAAATGTCACTGTACGGGGCCCTGTGATTTCTGTTGGTGGTCCTGTGATTTCTGTTGGTGGCCCTGCTCATAAGACTGTTGTACTGTAGTTTTGTGTTACAGTTACAATGTTGGCAGATGCTTCCTGAAAATCCAGCCGTGTAAAGGGGGGAAACGCTTTGATAAATGAACACGTGTTAATGAAATCTCACAATGAATCATTTTAGCAGTTCTACATAGAGGAGAACTTTTCTCCATTAGCATTGATACTCGCACCAATGGATCATATGCATTGGCACTAATAAGATTGAAACGGCCTCCATTTTCTACATCATAATGCCTCTGCTTGCATTTTCAGTGTACAGATGATTGGTTCCCACTGACTTCTACCTGTCTTGCTCTCCAGTTTTGAATTTCAGTAATCTGGTTGCTAGGGTGCAAATGACCTTAGCAACCATGCAATTCATTTGAATAAGATATGAATAGGAGGAATATGCATAGCAGTGGGGCTGAATATAAAGATGAGTAATGACAAGTAGCAATAAGAATACATTTGTAGCGCTGCAGTGCATTTGTTTTTAGTGACCCCCATTTGAAAGCTGGAAAGAGTCCAAAGAAGAAGGCAAATAATTAAAGAACTTTAAATATAGCAAATATATATGATCTGCCCCAACCATCTGCCAGTAATCTAATGAGTGGCCAAGAAATGCATTTTAATGGACAAATATAGGTTACACTTCTCAAAGTGCCAAGTAAAGTTGTTGCTGAATTCCTTCACTTTCCCTGTGTGTTCACTGAAATTCTGCTGCATCCACTTAAGTCAAGAAGTAAGTTTGCAGACATGCTGGACTATTTGAGAAGACTTTTTGCTTAGAATCTGTCAGGAGGGCGTTCTGGATCTGCGGCCCCATCAAGTAGACCTGCGGTTGAAAGTTTCGGGTGCTGGTATAGACGTGGGTCAGCAGTTCTGCGGCTCGTGTCGCGGGACTTCTCAATAGATTTTTACTAATTATTTCTGATCACGCCTACTTCCGATGATGTCACTTCTGGTTACAATGGCAGCACTTCCTGATTCTTGATGGTCAGTGGGTCCAGGTTTCAGATAAGGTTCTTGCAGGTCAGGTAGTGGGTCCAGGTGGGTAAGAATGCTGGTTGGGGGTCCAGATTGCAGTATGTGGGTACGGGTCAGGTAAGGGTTGTAAAAAATGGATCCGTGCAGGACTCTACCATCAAGTCACTGAAAGTCTTGTCCCAGACCTACCAGGTGAGTGGATAGTTGGGTAAAGATGGAGAACTGATTTCACATGTCCTGCCAATAAGACTGGATTGAGGCTACACATGTTTAGGGATATGCACTGATCATCGTGTAGAGGTGAATGTCACATTTCTATTTTGTTTCCCTAGATTGGGGGACACCATGGAGTATATACATCCTGCAGCTGGAGAAAGGACACTTGGGGCAGAATAATTAAGGGTCGAATAGTTCATTACATTTTTTTGGGGAGTCAAAACTCTCAAATTTGAATTGTGAATTATCCAAATTTGAATTTTGAGGTTTATCAAACCTATACCCTGGGAATAATTCAAATTCGACTATTCGCCACCGTAAACCTGCTGAGTTCATGTACAAGTCAACAGGGCAGGTCCAGTGACCAATTTGAAGACGTTATTAGCCTTCCTGACATTTGAGTTTTTTTCAAGAAAAAACTCAATTCCAGTTCTTTTCTAGTAATCTGGTCTGTAATATTAGTTTGAGTTTTAGGTATTCAATTTTTTTTATCAAATAACCTCCCAGTCGAATTTCGAGTATATTTGAATTTACTAGAGTTAAAATGTAAACATGAACACGTGGGTGGCCAGACCAAAATAAAAGCAGCAAAATGGAGCAGGAGAGTAAAATTAAATGTTTTCGCTTACTGTTCTTATCTAGCCAACCCAAAACACGTTACTACTTATGGCTTCATTACATTGACTGTGTGAGTTTTTGCTAAAGGTTTAGCTAAAGGTTCAGACTAGGCACCTGAACCCCATGATTCTACTGGTCAGCTACTATAAATCTATTCTTTCAGGGGCGTACATGAATTTTCATGATTTATAACGTTCTTATCTATCTTTATGGCTGCAGTCAGATTGGACGTTTATGAGTCAGCTGAGATTCCAGTAACCAAACTCCCAGTGAGGATTTCCTGCCTCGGAAGAGTCTGTGATCTCATTCTATTTTGACGAATTCTTCATCAGATACCGGACTGCTTCTTCATGTGCCACCAGTTCTCTGCCTGATGTTAGAGAGTGTTTTGGGTTGTACCATCAGGGATAGCAGTTAACCTTCCATGCTGGGCTGATGATGGAACAATGCTTCCATAGGTTGGAGTAGAAGTATAGAGAATTCTCTGTTTTATTGAAGGATTACACTGCCCCCTGTTTAGTACGAGTAAAAGAACCAGGGCTCAAGGACCTCAAGCTACAGTTTATTGTAATACCAGAACTTGAATCGGCAACAAACTAGTGTTCAGAGTTAGAGGCCTAGGGGCAGATTCATTAAAGGGCAACTAAAGCCTAAAATAGAATAATGTTAGAAATGCTGTATTTTGTATACTAGATATAAACATGAACTTACTGCACGAGAAGCCTAATACGACAAACGATTTATGCTTTCAAAGTTGGCACAGGGGGCTGTCATCTTGTAACTTTGTTATACATCTTTGCAAGACCAAGACTGTGCACATGCTCAGTGTGATCTGGGCTTCAGTTGGGAGGTTTAAGCTTAGGGATCGTCATAAATTATCAAAACAGCACAAGTCCAGGGGTGCTCCACCAATGAGGCGAGTTGAGCCACTTGCCCCAGGCGGCAGCACCCCCTGGTTACCAGTGGTGGCAAAAATGCCGCTCCTGATAACTAAGAGCCGAATTTCCGTATTTTTAACCTGGAAATTCGGCTCTTCAAGCATCTCTGCACTAGTGTTTTGGGCCGACCCCAAACACAAGTCAAATCAAATCTGCCATTAGTCAATACAGCAAGACTGATTAATAATCAGAATATGCAGATTGCAGTGGGTCTGTGATACAAATCTCTACACAGTCAATGGCTGTTTTACAGGGAAAAAAAGACAAAGCTGCTGGAGTTCTGGGAACTAAGTTGGGGGGGGGGCTCCCCCTGCTGTTTGAAAGTATGATTGTTTCCCTGCAGAGCACTTAGGGACTGTCTGACAATTCCTATCTACAGCAGTAAATGAAGGGAGAATTTCACTGCATACAGTGTCAGGTTTATTATAAAACGCTAGAAGTATATCGGAGATAGGTTTCTTTTTCATTAAAGAAAGTAAAAATGGGATTTTATTTTTTTGCCTTTACATGCCCTTTAAAGGAATTGTTCAGTATAAAAGTAAAAACTGGTTAAACAGATAGGCTGTGCAAAATAAAACATGTTTTCAATATAGTTAGTTAGGCAAAAATGTAATGTATATAGGCTGTGACTGCAAGTCTAACAGAAAACTACTTCTTGCTTTTCAGCTCTCTTTTGTTTACACTGACTGGTTACCCTGGTTACCAGACAGTAACCAATCAATGACTTGAGGGAGGGCCACATGGGTCATAACTGTTGCTTTTGAATCTGAGCTGAATGCTGAGGATCAATTGCAAACTCACTGAACAGTTATGTCCCATGTGGCCCCCCCTCAAGTCGCTGACTTACTCAGATTTAGAGAGCTGAAAAGCAGGATGTTGTGTTGTATTCTGTTATGTGAGACATCCACTCACTCCAGCTTTTATATATTACATTTTTGGCTAACTAACTATATTAGAAACATTTTTTATTTTGCACAGCCTATCTATTTACCCAGTTTTTATTTTTACCCTGAACTGTTCCTTTAAAGGGTGAAGTGGCCGTCCTAGACATTGTCAATTCACTAACAGGGGCAGATGACAATTCGCTAGTGAATGGGACCGTTGCTAGTGTTTATTCGCAAACTATCACCAGGCGACTTTTCGCTCAGGTGTATGGTCGTGATGTGCAAATTCAACAAAGTACAGATTTTACTGAATGTTACCTCCTTCGCTAGATAAATAAAGTATCAAGGAGTCTTGTAGTTCAGCTTCCCAGCCAGTTCTCAGTATCCGCTCCCCCTCAGACATGGCAATCAGTAAAATGTATGAAAATGAACCAGCGCTTATAGCTTAGGGTTAGAGTTGCCACCTGGCTGTTTTTTTACCGGCCTCACCGGTATTTTAGATGGCTGATCCTAATGTTATTAATAGGAAAAAAAGCACAATATATAGGAAGGCCGGTATTTTCTTAAAGAAAAGGTGGCAAGGGTAGACAAAACACAATAAGTGCCAAATATAGTGTAGTAAATTACAATCTCTCTGTGAAAACGCACTCTACAAGGGGAGTGACCCTTTCCACCCTTATATTGGATATTTTTTTTATCATCCCCCTACCAACCGTGCTTCTTTAGGGGGTTAACAAGTTAGGCTGGGTACTCACAAACGTTTAATTGGTACTGTGGACTTTAAACAGGATCGATGCTCTGGTCTCCAAGTCCCCAAGGAGCTCTATAAAGTATACTCAAGTGTAAAACCTTTTATTTTAACGATTCAAAACGTTAAAATTTAACGCACATTTTTCTAAGTTAAAGTTCGCATATAAAAATGTCTCTACACTGATGTAATCCGGTTTGCCAGATCAGTGAGATGTGTTGCCGGCGCCCCCCCTTACTGGTTTTAAAAATTAGTGGTGAGCATAACTTTCCCTTGTTCTGCCAGGGTATGTAAGCTTATGAGCATAAGCTTTTGTGTATTATATATTTATCTTATTATATATTTATCTTATACATACCATGTTCTTATAGTAGTGTTACCAGCACCATACTCTAGAGTCCTGCAGGGGGTTGGGTACCCGCAAAAACCTGCGGGTTGTGGGCAGAAGATCCGGGTGCGGATATAGACGCAGGTCGGCGGGTCTGTGGGTCGCGGGTCTTCTCAATATCGATTTTACTCATTTTTCTGACCACGCCTACTTCCGATGATGTCACTTCCGGTTACAATGACGGCACTTCCTGATTCTTGATTGACAGTGGGTCCAGGTTGCGGTTAAGGTAATTGCGGGTCGGGTAGCGGGTTGTAGGTACGGGTCTCAAAAAATGGACCGGCGCAGGACTATACCAAGGCAGACTCAATAATAACACCTGACCTGAGGCTGCAATATTTAAACACACACCTTTATTTTTAAGGAAATGCTCATCTCCGCCACTCCAAACAATATGGATGCTGAACCTATTTATACTTCACTGAAATGGTCCACAGAGCTGAACCATAAATGGCTGTCTAATTTAAATATACAGATAACATACAAAGAAAAAAAAAATATCCAATATACAAGAGAATAGCCTTCCCAAGAAGAGCTTACAATCTAATAGGAGATGGGCGTGGCTACTTTCTGTGCTGCATGAAGCTAATAGGAAGATGGCTTGTCTGATATCACGGAGAGTTTGGACAGTAACCTTATGCAGGTATTCGGAAACCTTCCAGCAAACAACCTCTGCCTTGTTCTTTTTTCCTGCTACAAACAGGTTCGTGGGTGTTTTCATTTCATTTTCATTTCATACGTAACGCGTCTACATTTTTTTAACACAAACATTTTTGTGGCCACACCCCCTAATTACCATGTTCATTCTACAAAATTTGCCAGGTTATGAAAGTTTGTAAATTTTTCTCCTCATCTAAACTGTTACAATTACTAATTTTCTTATTTCAAAAGTATCTGATTTGCACCTGTTAGCTGTTCTGGGCTCTCTGCCAAAAGCCAATTAAGTTAGAAACTTTGTTTCTTTTTTTCTGGCTGTTCAGTGCAGAGAAAATAGGGACTTTCCAGTAGAAATGAGGGACTGTCCCTCCTAAAAAGGGACAGTTGGGATGTATGCGTGCTTCACATCCTACTTCATTAACTCTGAACAAATTGGACATTTAGGACTGGATATATAAAGGTGGGTGAAAAAAAATTGTTGAGCAGTGCTTCTTTTGCCACCCTCAATATGTTATACCACATCTGAGATGGTAGTATGCTGCCCATTTGCTTCATTATCAGTCCATAGCCACTAACCTTTCACTATTATAAAACCGTTTTTGTATATTTCTCTGAGGTTACTTGCCTTACAAGCTGTGTAAACAGTGAAATCGAGCGTTGTATAAACAACCCATAAGCTGCAGCCTTGGTTGGGCTTTGAGATAAGGAGTAACTAATTGTAGTATTTTGTTCAATGCTTTCACCTGATTGTACCGTGTCTCCTCATCGGTTGCAGTTCCAACAGATCTCTCCCAGGCTTTGCACTGATGAGAATAAAAACAGCATGGATGATCTAAAGCAGGATTTTAGGAGACCTTTTTTTAAGTATTAACTTTATTTAAAGGGGAAATAAAGTCTAAAATAGAATAAGGCTAGAAATGCTGTATTTTGTATACTAAACGTAAACATGAACTTACTACGCCGCAAGCCTAACCAAACAAATTATTTATGCTTTCAAAGTTGGCCACCATCTTATAACTGTTAAACATCTTTGCAAGCCCAAGACTATGCACATGCTCAGTGTGATCTGGGCTGCTAAGGGATCATCATGAATTATCAAAACAGCACAAGTCAAATAATATCTGCCAGAAGCCAATACAGCAAGACTGATTAATAATCAGAATATACAGACTGCACTCCCAGTTTATCTGCAATCCCAGTTTATCTGTTTAAATCTGCTCCATGATCTTTGTCCCTGCAGCTGGAGTTGGAAACAGTAAAGGGGATGTAAAGGCAAAAATAAAATCCAATACAAATCTCTACACAGTCGCTGACTGCTCTACAGGGAAACAAACAAAGCTGCTGGAGTTCTGCATGGCTAGGAAGTAACGTGGGGGCTCCCCCTGCTGTTCATAAGTATGATTGTTTCCCTGCACAGCCCTTAGGGACTGTCTGACAATTCCTTTCCACAGCAGTAAATGAAGGGAGAATTTCACTGCATACAGTCAGGTTTCTTATAAAAATGGTACACTTTTTTTAATTGAAGTATATTGGAGGTAGGTTTCTTTTTTCATTAAAGAAAATAAAAACGGAATTAAATTTTTTTGCCTTTACGTGCACTTTAAAGAGGGGGCTATCCTTCTGGTTTTTACCTTCTTGAAATAGTAGAGGGCCCCCTTGGTCCCTCCGCACCTGCATCCTTCAATCTTGTGGAATATAGAAGAGCACAGTGCTAGTGTTGGCTTCCAGCCTGGAGTAAGGATTGGCTTTTGGTGCGGGTGTGTCTGCTCACTTATCAGCACAATCCAGAAGAGGAAAGCAAATTACAGAAAAACACTGCAGTTGCCAAACCAATGCACTGCACTACATTAGCCAGGTAAATCCATCAAAAGATCATTGTTTGGGTATGTGGTCGGTATGGTGGCCAATGGCCCTATTAACTCATCCATTAACCAAAAAAAGCAAACGGAGGATTAGTTCCACTTTGGTGTAAAATATTGCCCTTTGTACAAATATTTAGGAATGCACCAAATCCAGGATTCGGTTCGGTATTTGGCCAGGATTCTGCCATTTTCAGCAGGATTCGGATTCTATGTAGTTGATGCTGCAGTCCTTTGTGTTTCAGGCCGGCCTATCCAATCGACTGCCTCAGAGCCCAGTCCCACAGTCATGCTTCACAGAATACTCAAGTATGGAATGGTTTGTTCTCTATTTCTGATTGGCCCATATATGTGTGTGATGGAGCTGCACAACATATATCCTGCCCCTAACCTACAATGATGGTCTTTATGCCTTTACAAGTGGCTGTTGGTTTTGGAAAGGTCTCCTCTGTAAAAACTACATCTGGGGAGGATCAGTTTTTTTTAGGCTTCTACCTAAGCCGCGAGTTGGCAGCCTATGAAATATGGCTAGAGGTCAATAGTGAGGGCCACCATGTTGGGTTTACTTTGACCTGGCTCCTGTCTGCTCCAACATTCACAACTAAAAACCTTTGCCTGCGCTTGTGTTAGTAAAGCAGGAGGCTGGGGAATGTGCCAAGATTAATCCCTTTTTTTTTGTATGCGATAAGTGATTTTTGCCACAGTTGCAATTCTGATCTAATTAATTTTGGAGGGGGGCACCCACAATCCCCTTTGTATCTATTCTTCTTTACATAACCCGTGGGTGGGTTACATGACTGGAGAGCCACAGCCGCTTCTTGCCTTCCAGCAACAAGAGTAATTCAGTTTTATCTCTGCTTTTCCCAGAACGGTCGGCTTTCCTAGGAAGTGCCATTGTGAGCGGGCCCAGCCCCTGTGTAGCTGTTATGTTTCATTCAGTCCTACAGACAGGGAAGCTTAGGAACAATACCTGGGGCTGGAGTTCCTTCTCATAGTGCTCAGATATCACTTGCCCTTCCCACTGCCACATGCTAGGAGGGTTCTTAGGAGAGGAGCCAACTGCAATTGGTTCTTGTACAATTAGATTGTTACGGTATGTTTAAAGGAAAACTATACCCCCCAAAATGAAAAGTTAACCAACAGATTATTATATTTTATTTATATCAAATTTAGTGACATATTAAAGAATCTTATCAAACTGGAATATATATTTAAGTGAATATAAAATTTTTACATCTTTTGCCTTGAACCACCATTTCTTGATGGTCTGTGTGCTGCCTCAGATATCACCTGACCAGAAATACTGCAGCTCTAACAGGAAGAAGTGTGGAAGCAAAAGGACAGAACTCTGTCTGTTGATTGGTTCATGTGACCTAACCTGTTTGGTATGTTTGTGTGCACCGTTGAATCATATGATCCCAGGAGGCTGTCCTTATTTTTTAAAGAGGCAATTTTCAATTTATGATTACCCAATGGCACATGCTACTAAAAAAGTATATCATTATGAAAATGGTTTATTTACATGAAACAGGGTTTTTCACATGAGCTGTTGCATGCAATATCTTTTTATACAGACCTACATTATTCACGGGGGTATAGTTTTCCTTTAACAGCTGTTCAGCTCTGCTAGCGATTTGTTCTTGTCATACTGGATGCATTCTCTTACAGGATTGGCAAAAATGGGTTTGTAGCCAATCCCATGGACTCTTGTTTTACGGGGGTAAATTTTGTGCAGTAGACTAGCTCCCTGTCAGGTCCTTGTAAGAAGAATATGTTTATGCCATTATATGTATTGTTTTTAGTAGGGATGCACCTAATCCACTATTTTGGATTCGGCCGAACCCCCGAATCCTTCCCGAAAGATTTGGCCGAATACCGAACTGAATCCGAACCCTAATTTGCATATGCAAATTATGGGTGGGAAGGGGAAAACATTTTTTACTTCCTTGTTTTGTGCCAAAAAGTCACGTGATTTAGCTCCCTGGCCCTAATTTGCATATGCAAATTAGGATTCAGATTCGGTTCGGCCAGGCAGAAGGATTCGGCCGAATCCGAATCCTGCTGATAAAGGCCGAATCCTGGCCGAATCCCGAACTGAATCCTGGATTCGGTGCATCCCTAGTTTTTAGTATACCTTGTAACCACTTACCAATATGTGAATATTATCACTCCCGGTGGGCCCTCTTGCTGCTAAACATTTGGCCTATTTCAATGAGAACAAAGAGGCTAAACAGATGGAATAATAGATTATAGTATGTAAAGAAAAGAGACTAGGAGAATAGAGGTTGAGTGAGGAAAGTAAGAATAACAGCATTGAGAGTGGGCTCCTGGTCTAAGATTTTTGGGCCCCTGGTGTCAAAAACTATAAATAATTTGAAGATCAACAGACTGGGAGAAAGAGAGCCTAAGGCTGGGGACAGACCGGGAGATTCGGGGAGATTCTGTCGCCTGGCGTTTTTAGCAGGCGACAATCTCCCCGAATTTCCTTCTCCCTGTCTGCCACTAGTATAAGTGATAAAGCGCCAGCGCCTGTGCACACGCTGCTCGGCGATTTCCGGAATCGCCCGAAGATACCCTCAACCCCAGACTAAGCGATGGTTTGTGTGTAGCAGAGCCATTGGACTGATTGACTGTGACTTAGGATGGGGCCAATTGAAAATGGGTCTTCATTATCAGCAGGCACAATTGATCCTATGTTATTATGATCTGCACAGGAGCAAGGCATGGGCATTCACTTATACACTCTCCAGCTGAATGCAATTTAGTTGACATTTACATACCCGTGTATGACCTTACAACACAGTCTTGCAGGAGCAGCAGCAGTACAATAGCAATCTCAGTGCTAGACACTCCTCCATCATACCTAAGTGAGCCCTGCTGCTGCTGTATAGACTTGGAAGAGTCTTCCGACCAATAGCTTCTTAGCTTTGACAAGTGCCTTAGTCCTCATCACATTATCATTTGGAGAATGCACCTGAGCGTGTGTGAGTTATCCTGTCATTTCCTGGCTTGTTCTAAGGGTTGGTCCACACCAGGTGATTCTGGGAGATTAGTCACCTGGCGACTAATCTCCCTGAATCGATTAGCCCTGTCTCGCGCTGGCTAAAATGAAAAGTTGCCGGCGGTAATTCACAAGCAGAGGTGCGCTTTCCAAAATCACCTCAAGTTGCCAAGGCAACTTCGGGAGATTTCGGAAAATGCATCCAGTATGACACACGTGTGAATTACCGCAGGCGACTTTCTCGCAGAATCGCCTGGTGTGGACTAACCCTAAAAGGTAGATATGAGTGGAGAGTGGGTGCTTATAGGAGAACTCAACCCTAAAAAAAAAAACCCTACCCTACATAGACGCCCATCACTCCGTGCAGATACAGGGATCGGAGTCCACGGCAGTCATCTCCCGGGTCATCGGTAATCTTCGTGAATGGAGCGGCGCATGCACAGTTGGAGCAATGCCTTGGTTTGCGACAGCTGCGCATTTCCAAAATTTACGAAAAATTTACAAAGCTCCAGAAGAAGACAAGAAGTTTACAGACGACCCAGAAGATGGCTGCAGTGAACTCCGATCCCTGAATCTGCATGGAGGGGTAAGTAAAAAGTTAAGTGCATTTGCCGTGGTAGCAGCTTGGCTGTGGGGAGAAGGGAAGGGGGTCTATGTAGAGTACTTAACTTTTGGGTTTTCTCCTTTAAAATGTTGAGATGCTCCCTAATGAAAAGCCATTTGCTTTCTCCAGCAACCCCTGCCAAGGCTTCACTCTCCCAGCTCTCACTTAACAAACGCAACTCCCATAAAGGAACAGTTCAGTATAAAAATAAAAACTGGGTAAATAAATAAATGTTTCAACTATAGTTAGTTAGGCAAAAATGTAATGTATAAAGGCTGGAGCGACTGGATGTCTAACATAATAGCCAGAACACTACTTCCTGCTTTTCAGCTCTCTTGCTTTCCACTGATTGGTTACCAGGCAGTAACCAATCAGTGACCTGAGGGGGGCACATGGGTCATAACTTCTATTTAGAATCTGAGCTGAATGCGGAGGATCAATTGTAAACTCACTGAACAGTTGTTTCCCATGTGGCTTCCCTTATAGTCACTGACTAACTCAGAGTTAGAGAGTTAAAAAGCAGGAAGTAGTGTTGTGGCTATTATGTTAGACATCCAGTCACTCCAGCCTTTATACATTACATTTTTGCCTAACTGTATTAGAAACATTTTTTTGCACAGCCTATTTTTTATTCACCCAGTACAGGTATGGGACCTCTTATCCAGAATGATTGGTACCTAGGGCTTTCCGGATAATGGATTTTTCCATAATTTGAATGAAACTATTTAACGGATTAAACCGGTCATTAGCCACCATCTCCTATGGACAAAACACTTGTAAACTTACTCCAAAAGTTAAAAAAGTTATATGCAGGTATTGGGACCTGTTATCCAGAATGCTCAGGACCTGGGGCTTTCTGGATAACAGA
>CM044447.1:111878784-111894036 GCA_024363595.1 Xenopus borealis | reverse complement strand
AAATTTCCAGGAAAGGTCCATTGTAAGAACAGGGAACGCAAAGCAAGGCTTTCTAAGTCTGCTCATCTCTACTCTGATGGTCTGTGCCCGAACTTGCAATACATTCGGATTCCTCATCGCTTTTCCTTCGCTCCATTTCCCATTCCACAAATGTATCGAAGAGACTCGGCCAGGCCTCGTCCTCACTGTAATTGCCGAGGTCCGGTCCAATCACCTGAGAAAAGTTAAGGAACATGTTCCATGTGTCCCGGGAGATTCCCTTGATTCCTGAGGGGTTCTCAGTTAGGAAGTCTAACCATTGGTCCAAAATAAGGGGTTTGTTTTGGGTGAACACTAGACTCCACAGGGCAATGGCTATTTCCCGGTGCAGCGACCGCTGCCCTTCTTCAGAGTCCAGGCCGAACTGAAAGGTGAAGCGATAAAGATCCTTAAACTTGTCCTCGTGTTTGGCTTCGTTTAGCAGGCCCGGGAACCGGGAGCAAATGCATTCTATACTGTCTGCGTTTATTGCTTTGCAGCCCTCGAAAAACTCCCTCCTGTTGGTGGTGGGGAAAGAAATTGGGAGAGTCAAGTTAAAAATGAAAGTGAAAAGGGACACATGCAAATGTAACATAGGGGGGTCTATTCTCCTTTGCATCCACATATCGGACATGTATACAGCTGAAACATGAGGGAAAATATTGATATGTGCGGTATAAAAGGTCTAGAGAAGGTTAAAGGGGAACTAAACCCCAAATCACTGGGGAGATGCGTTTGGAAACCTCACCCCAGGTTGGCATTGCTTCCATCATCCCATTACCCCCTTGGCAGGCCCATGAAATAAACATGGTAGCACTGTGTCCATGTACCCTGGGTTTATTTTTTACAGAAGAGAAGCACCGGCCTTGGGTCCCAGGTTAACAAATAGATTCAATGTAGTGATTTGCGGGTCAATCTGAAACCTGTGGGACTAGCGAGCACGGCAGTGGAGTTGGTACATAAATCTCTGACTCCTCAGTTTTTATAAGTACAACAAAAACTTAAAGTGTATCAAAGTAATTAAAATATAATATACGGTTGCTTTGCACTGGTAAAACTAGCGTGTTTGCTTCAGAAACTATAGTTTATATAAGCTGTGTAGCCATTGGGGCAGCCATTCAAGCTGGAAAAAAAGGAGAAAATGCACAGGATACATAGCAGATCATAGATAAACTGTTGAATACATTGGGATTCTTCATAACTTATCTGCGATCTACTGTGTATCCTGTGCTTGAATGGCTGCCTCCATGGCTACACAGCAGCTTGTTTATATAAAACTATGGCAGTGTTTCTGAAGCAAACACACTAGTTGTACCAATGCATGCTGGTTGGCAGTATATGATAATTACTTTGATACACTCATTCTTTAGGTGTTACATTCATAAATTAAAGGAACAGTAATTTCCATAATGATTGTAAAACGTTAAGGACACAAAATACAAGGCATTTCATCACTGCCAAAGCTCAAAAATATAAACCACGGCCTTTGGTAATTCTAAACCAAAACCAAAGTTAAACTACATAAGCCAAAAAACAAACAACTTACATAATAATTGAACGTGGCATACAGAATAGCTGCTAAATACAATCCAAAATTAAGGAAAGTATTGTTCCTAGAAACAGAATTGCTTCTGCCATATCCTCCTCCATAGAAGCTCTTAAATCTGATTTGATCATTTTCAGAGCTTGTATTTAAAGTTATTAGGAGTCGGTACATTTTTGGTGATTCTGACTCCAGATTCCCAAAATTGCTTCTGACTCCACAGTTCTGTTTGGATGTTTACCCACAGCCTGTTCAACTTCTGGTGACATCTCAGTCTGTCCAACCACCCCACTGATGTCACCATCCTTATCCTAAGTGTGCACAAATACCCTGCCTGCCTCCAATATCACCAGAGGGGAGCGGGTCAGTGCTATATAAACAGTACTGCCCAAATGTCAGGCTGAGTTGGGTGAAGCTTTAGATATTACTGTTTAGGGCTGGAGCAAGTTCTGAGATATCTGACCCGCACATCACCCATTCACAGTGGGATGCTTAATAAACTGGCACCCCCAAGTGTCCCCTTTAATCCAGGAGATGCAAATATATTTATGAACTTTGAGACCAGGGGATGGTGTATGCAGTGACCTCACAATATTCACATGCGGCCAAAAACCAAACCAAAGACAAAATGTAAAATTCAGTTTGAGTGCAGTTGTCCGATATCACCGATATTTATATGCAATTATTTAAATGTTATTAGATATTTGTGTCTATTGTGCAAATCCCCAAACCTGGCCAATTCCCTAAATGTGTGCATCCCACCATTAATGAAATGAATGCGCGGAAGGAGCCAATGTAAATGTCCCATCGCCAAGTCACAGAAACATGTTCATTCAGAATACTTCTGCTGCTTTTGGTTAATAAACAAGTGGAAGATTATGTACAGGTCCCTTCAATGTGCACCTACCGGGTAAACTTGCACATGGTAGCCGCCTGAAACTTCCACGCTAGAACCAGTACTCTAAATTCCGTTGGATCCACACACAGGTCCTCACAAAACCGTTCCATGCCTTCTTCTAAGATGGCATCTTCTCGCTTGTCCTTATAGCGCCAAAACAATTCCTCAATTCTCTGCACAGAGGACAGCTCGGCACCCACACCCTGCTCCTTTTTCTTAGTGTCACCTCCAGCTGCCAGAGGCTGACTGGCTTCTAAAGACGCGTCTCCTTTCTTGGTTCCATTGACTAGTATTTCCCCTGAGGCCTTCCCGCAGATAGGCATGTGCTCGTCCTTGTGGCTAGAGCTGCGCTTGTGGGGCTTGCTCGATTCTCGCTCGCCATTTTTACTGCCTAATGTGGATGAAGGATTCTTGCACTTAGTGACACACTGGCCCATGATGAGTATGCCCAGTGCTAGAGCAGTCCCTGCTGTACCGGACACCCTATTAACCGATGTTCCATACGCGTCAGCATACCATCCAGAGGAGCGTATTAACCTAGGAAAGAGAGAGCAGATAAACAAGGAGAGCAGATTTCCGTGAAAATACATAGCAACATATAGAAAAACAACAAATCCCTCAAGTTCAACCTTTTAACTCTATTTTAACCTGCCAATTGATGCAGAGGAAGGCAAAAACCCCATTTGAAGCCAATTTAATTTGCAACAAAGGGGAATATATTCCTTCCCGACTCCAAAATGATAATTGGACTAGTCCCTGGATCAACTTGTACTATGAGCTATCTTCCATAAAAAGAGAACTTAGATATACTTAGAACAGAGCAGGACCGCGTACAAGCAAGTGTTTCTGAGCAGTCGAAAAAATGTCAGGCCGATTGTTTGTCTTTACCAGGCAATAATAGCTCTAGAAGAATCATGAGTCAGACATGGGAGTTCCCTTGTTCTACTCGGCAGGAAAAGCCATTGGGAATATGCGCCGGCTTCAGTATCAGATGAATCCAGGAAAACCTGTTACTCCAAGCCAAGTTTCTGGTTTAATATCTATATGTACAGAACCCCCTATGCAAGAGGACCTGCATAGAGCATGCCCTGCATAGAGCATGCCCTGCATAGAGCATGCCCTGCATAGAGCATGCCCTGCATAGAGCATGCCCTGCATAGAGCATGCCCTGCATAGAGCATGCCCTGCATAGAGCATGCCCTGCATAGCATAGTGGATGGTTCAGTGGTTACTATATGCAGAATACTGGGCAGAACTTTCAGTTTCTGCTTGAAATGCATCACGTTGCCAAATAAAGGAAATTCCTAGAATTCTTAAAGCTGCACAGGTTACAAAGAAGCTGATTCAGTGGGTTTTCATGTACGGCTCCTTGTGCAGGCGAAGCAAGGAGAATTCCATTTTATTAACGGATCACAGTTACTGATGGAAACCTTAGGAGAATGGGATATATTGTGAGCTGTGTATGATTCGCCACCCTGCAGCTGAAATTGGGCGTCACTCAGTCCCAAACATCACCTTCACAGCCCAATGCCATTTCTTAGTATTGCTAGTTACACCTCCCCAAGGGAACGCATGTATATGACTAGAGCACAGCACCTATATGCAGCAGTCAGCCGACGCTTTCAGTGCCCTGTACAAAGGAATGTTAATTGGAATTATCTTTTAAATATTTCCCAGAAAGTCACAGTTTATGACATGTGCAGAAGCCTTCATTGTTTGCATTTATATATCAGTATTTACATGCGTCAGAAACCACAAAGGAAAAAAAAACTCCTTGCAGAGCAGGATTACACCACTGGGACATAGGAGCATGCTCTCGCTTATGTGTTCAATTATGCTACAGTATAATCACTATGCTGTATATACACTTGCATTTAAAGGGATAGTGACACTTCCACTTTTTATCCTACCTCTGTGGCCCTTTATTATGGGCATCAACCTGGAATGGTCTAATGCTGGCCATAGACGCAACGATCCGATCGTACGAATCGAGTGTCCCGACATTTATCTTGCCATGCTGATCGGTTGTTTGGTTGATCGGCCAAGGTTAGAACATTTCTGTCGGCTGGTGATCATATCTCTGCGTCTATTGCAGATCGTACGATTTTCAGTGGGAGACTGTCACTGTGTTTTTATCGTACAACTTTCGTACGATCCCTGTCAGGGGCAGAACGTCCTGTGCTTTTACTACTTTATGTATTCTGAAAGTTAGTGGCAGGTCGGGACATGGGGGAAGTCTGATTGTACGAGGATTCTATGGCCAGCTTAACTCAGCTCCTTTCCCCAATGTCCCTGCAGTCTTTTTGGCTTTGAGGGCAGACTAAACACTAGATAGGCTGAAGACAAATGTAAGCCATGCCCCAGCTTATCTGGACTTTGGCTCACCTCTAAAAGCTTGGCCAAGGACCGGTAACAGGGTGACTGTGAACCAGACCATGCCACTTTAAGGATAAACACATTCTTAATGCCAAAATGCTCTCAATGCACAAAATCAAAAAAGATGTGGAGCTTACTGGAGAGAGTCAGACCTATTGTTACTTGTGCTCAAGCCTGCTCACCCACTGCCACCTGCAATCACCATTACCCACTCCTGCTTGCCTACAGCCCCCAAAGTATTATGGGAAAGAATGGGAACAACTTCAGCCCACTGCACTTTTCCCAACAGCCCATTAAAGCTTATATGATATGGGACAAACAGAGGTTTTTGGCTCCAACGTGATTTTTTAAAGTGGACCTGTCACCCAGACACAAAAATCTGTATTATAAAAGTAATTTTCAAATGAAACATGAAATCCAATTAAATTTTTTTATTAAAGCATTCATAACTGTTTTAAGCTCATTTAAAAATCTCAGCTGTCAATCAAATATTGTCTGCCACTCCTCTATGCCTTAGGCATAGAGGCGGGGCAGACAATTACTTTCACTTTCCATTCAGCACTTCCTAGATGTCACTGCTCCCCACACATTCCCCCAGTTCTCTTAACCATTTAATTGTGTAGCCAGGACATGGGGATAGACATTGGGTCCCCCATTCTGGTGCACAAACAAGATTCTGAGATGATGCAAGGCTTGTCTTAATAACAGTGTCCACAAAATGGCTCCTGCCTGATTGCTATACATGAATTCCCAGACTGAAGAAAACAAGATTCAAATAATTTATATAGTGTAATTAATGTTCATTTTGCTTGACTAATGTTATGATTTTGAATTTTTTTTTGGGGTGACAGGTCCACTTTAAGGCAATTTCAAATAGCTGTATATATTCCAAGGGGCTGTGCAACCCCAATTAGTAGTCCAAGGAATTAGTGAAGAATGGAATAGACAGCTGAGGCAGTCCTTATTAACTGCAGAAAACTTTTATTTTTAGCAGTGTACAGCAACACTACATGTTTCGGGTAAAACCCTTTATCAAGTGTAAAAGGGTGATAACGGGTTTTACCCGAAACATGTAGTGTTTGCTTAATGCTTTACACAAGCTGCTGCAGGACACATGCTCATCCCCATCTATATTGTCATTAGCATTGCTCATTGTCACTCATCATTTCATCCAAGAAAGAAAGAAAATCCCCGTCAATTGCGGTTTTCACTAAGTAATGGCTGAGCTTGACTCCGTATTAACATAGCCACATGGGCATTTCTGCTAACAAGTTCCTGGTGACTGGGCCAACTCTGGGCTAAACGCATCTCCAAGCTACTTAGATTACATGCAAAAGACAAATGTGTGTTCTCTCGGCTTTCTCGTTCAGTGCAAGAGGGATAGAAAACCTTGAAACCCAGTGCCGAAACGATAGCAACGATAACTACTGTACCTCCAATCAGATTGCAGGGCAGCTGCCCTCCGTGCATTACGTCGCATTAAAAATGGTTATAGCAAACGCCTAAGGAAATGCTAATTTTAAAGAGGGCGTGTATCTTGCCATCAACGGCAAAGCACTGTAAATAAAAGGTTATAGAAGCCGGCAATGCTTATTTTATTTTCCCTCTTCTCTACGGCAATGAAATCTATTACCTGGTTTACTTGGGACCTGGGCTTTCCAAACATGGAGGCTTTCTATAATTTGGAGCACCATACCTTAAGGCTACAGAAATACATATAAAGAAAAGAAAAACCCAATAATTATGAACTTCGTTACCATGAAACACAAGGTACTGGTTTATATTAAATTGAAAAAGGAAACCATGAAGAACTTAAGGACTATATGCTCTCTATGGGAAATGGCATTCCTGTAGATTACAGCTTCCTGGATGAGAGATCTGGTTCTGAGTCAAACACTTGTGCCGTTTGCAATCTGGAAGAAAGTTCTGGTAGTCTGAATGCCATGCATTGAATATCTCACTTCTATTGCATTTGCAGTGTCATTAAAAGGGAATCAAATGAGTCCTGCCCATACAAAAATACAGTTTACAAGTACAAGGGATCAGTTATGCGGAAACCCATTATCCAGAAAGCTCTGAATTACGGGAATGGCTCCCATAGACTCCATTCCATCAAAATAATGCAAATTTTTTTAAATGATTGACTTTTCTCTTTTCTTATAAAATAGTATCTAAACTAAGATACAATTAATCCTTATCAGAAGCTAAAACAGCCTATTGGGTTTATTTAATAATTACATGATTTTCTAGTACACGTAAGGCATGAAGATCCAATTTATGGAAAGATCAGTTATCCGGAAAATCCCAGTTCCCAAGCATTCTGGATAATGGGTCCTATATCTGTAATAATTTAGTGACAGACACAAGCTAAAGACAAGCTAAAGACATGTGCCCATACGCCCCTCTAGCACCAGTTTGCTCATTGGAATCCTGCTTGCTACATTCTTTGCTTAATGCAATTTTCAACATCATCATGCCAAGTAGGTTAGCTCAGATACACTGCATAAAATCCATCATAAAATCAAATGGAGTAGGGTATTAACGGCATTAAACAATTAAGTAGGAGGTCAGGCAAAATGTTATGCATCGGAAGCATCGACTTCTGCTGAATTGCTGAGCGGAACACAATAAACGTCAGAAGCTGAAATAAACCTTCCTTGGCAAGCGCAATATAATCTACTCTAATAAAGGAAATAAGCTTAATGATAAGGGACAGCTCTGTGCCCAGGGAATCCACCTCCCATAACCATGGAGCAGATAATCCAGGGTAGGCAAGTATAGGGTTAACCTTAGCACAATGCCCTCGTGGTGACTACAGTGTTAAACAACTGGCAGTTACAAGCGGCCTCTGAGCATAGTCTATGGCAGGCACTTTAACAAGGCAGCAGTTAGATTTGGCACCCTGCAGTCTAAAGGAAAGAAACTGTTTAAAGGAACAATAACACAGTCGAATTAAAGTGTTTTAAAGTAATTAAAATATAATGTAGTGTTGGCCTGCACTGGTAAAAGTTATGTGTTTGCTTCACAAACACGACTATAGTTTATATAAACAAGTTTCTGTGTAGCCATGGGGCAGCCATTCAAGTCACAGGTTGCATAGATGAGAATAGATGAACTCTGCAGTATCCCAATGTACAGCCAGTCCCCAGGTTACGTACGAGATTGGGTCTGTAGGAATGTGTATATAAATTGAAACATATACATTACACAGCGCTACAAAATATGTTGGCGCTATATGTTCATAATAATTTACTTATTAAATCCAACTTAAACAGATGTGTCTTAGCATAATATTTATTTTTACTTTTCTGTGCAGGTTGTTTATTACAACTAAATGCTAACAAAAGTCAAGCAAACCTTAGTATGTTACTGTAATAGCCCCTGTTTGTAAGTGTGGGTTGTATGTAAGTCAAGGACAGCCTGTATTCTATTATAGAGTTTATCAGTTATGTGCTGTGTATCCTACGACTTTTTCAGCTTAAATGGCTGCCCCCATGGCTACACAGCAGCTTGCTTATATAAACTATAGTAGTCTTTCTGAAGCAAACGCATAACATTTACCAGTGCAGGGCAACAGTACATTAATTCTATTTACTTTAAAACATTTTTATTTTTTTTCTTTGACTGTTGCTTTAACTGGTTGCTATGGGTTACTAGACCAGGGCAAGCTATGACAACCTCAACAAATCAGCTCCTGGTGTTCTTGTATTTGTCCAGAACCCCCAGGAAAGCAAGAATACCTCTTCAGAATGGGTTCCTCCATAGTTAGGCGTGTTCCCAAAGTCAGCAGGATCAATGCACTTACAGCTCTGCTGAACCAACTTCTCAGTGTTAAGCTGGCCATAGACGCAACGACTTGGTCGTACGAATCGAGGATTCGTACGACTATCGTACGACTTTCGGATCGTGTGTGGAGTGTTCCGACATTTGTCGTGCCATGCCGATCGGTCGTTTGGTCGATCGGCCAGGTTAGAAAATTTTTGTCGGCTGGCGATAATATCTTTGCGTCTATTGCAGATCGTACGATTTTCAGTGGGAGACCGTCACTAGGTTTTTAATCGTACAACTTTCGTACGATCCTTGTCAGGGGCAGAACGTCAGCTATCTGTGCTTTTTACTACTTATAGTTGATCTGAAGGTTAGTGACAGGTCGGGAGCAGGTCGGGAGATGCAAAGATCCGATCGTGGAATCATCTTACGATCGGATCTTTGCGTCTATGGCCAGCTTTAGAGGTTGGTGATGATCCTGTGCAATCTGAAGACTCATCCCACATTGCTCCTCTTTTCTTTATCTTAAAGGTAAAGCTTGTTTATCAGCAGAAGCTTACAACCAAGGATCATCAATCGCAGTCAACAACATATTACAGAGCAGTGGAAGAAGGTATCTTCACTATAATATACAGCTCCCGTATCATCAGCTCAGTAGTAATCGTAGTCTACAGCAAAACGCAGCTGATTGTGACTTAGCCTAGGGGCATTCCTTTCCAAGGTACGTGGAAGTAACCGACAGCAACCAATCAGGGATTAGATTTCTTCAAATCGTCTGCAGGCAGAACAATGAAAGCGAGAATATCATTGGTTGGCGTAGGTTTACTGCCCAGCTACAAACTGCCCATTGTTGGTCAACGAACCAGTGTGAAAAGGGGGCGCTTTATCACTAAGTCACCTTGGGTTGAACCCAGGAACCTCATACTACAGATTAGATTCCTGTGTAGGGTACCTGCAAAAACTGGCGGTACCCTGCAGGATGGAGTTTCAGGAGCGGGTATAGACGCGGGTCGGTGGTTCTCCAGGTTTGCAAGTGGCGGATTGGGTCGAGGATCTTCTCAAAAGCAAATTCTACTCTTTTTTCTGATGACGTCTACTTCCGCCTACTCCCGATGATGTCAATTCCAGCTTTACGGCAGCACTTCCTCCTTTTTTTTTTTTGAGCATGCTTACTTCTGCCCACTTCCAATGATGTCACTTCCGGGTTAAACTACAGCACTTCCTGATCCTTGATAGTTAGCGGGTTGGGTCGCAGATAAGGTACTTGCGGGTCGGGTAGCAGGTCCAAGCGGGTCAGAATGCAGGTTGCAGGTCCTGAAAAATGGACTACAGATGCACCAAATCCAGGATTCGGTTTGGGATTCAGCCTTTTTCAGCAAAATTCTGAATCGGACTCCTAATTTGCATACACAAATTAGGGGAGGAAGGTAAATCACACAACTTTCATCACAAAAAAAAAAGGTTTCCCCCCACTTTGTCCTTTCCATCACATACTTTGCATACGCAAATTAGGATTCTGATTCAGTTCAGTATTCGTCCGAATCTTCTACAAAAAAGGATTCGGCCAAATCCCAGATAGTGGTTTCGGTGCATCCCTACCTCATACATATTAGGTGTGAACGCATGACTCCACAGCTCCTTTCTTTCTGGAGCCAAAAGGTGGCCATACAGGGGCAGATAAAAGCTGCCGACAGACTGTGTTGGCAGCTTATCTGCCCGTGTGGGGGGCCCTCCGATGGGCTTTCCTGATCGATATCTGGCCGAAAGTCGGCCAGATGTCGATCGGGCAGGATTAAAAATCCCGTCGGATCGCGGCCGCATCTGTTCGTTGATGCGGTCCCGCGATCCGACCGCCCATACTGATCTGAACGTTGGGCCCTAGGGCCCACGATCGGATCAGCCCGATATCGCCCACCTCAAGGTGGGCATATCGGTGAGAGATCCGCTCGTAGCAAGGAAAATAACAGTGTCAAACTGCATTCTGAGACTAATGGCTCATCCCTGAAACGGAGGCCTCCTACAATTGTGACAAACACTGATTAACACACAATAACCTATTTAGCACCTTGTGTCACCATTTAGAAGATCCCCAGAGCAAACATTTATTTGGCGCCAGCTATGGTTACTCGCTTTAGAAATAACGGGATTCTGCATGGGAAACAAAGATAAATAGAAATCCAACAAACAAGGCAAAGACCCCAGGCAATTAAATGCTAACTGGTTTAGTCAATATTGTAGCCCTGACACGGCTCTTTATTAAGAGATATCCGTATTCATGCAATATTTATTTATTAGACTCATTACACACAGACCATTTATAAGCTGAAATGTAATGTTATATATACAGATCACAATAGTAGTGTGGGGGCACATAAATACAAATATGATATTGGTTATCCTGAATGCTCCGGACCTGGGGGTTTCCAGATAACGGATCTGTCTGTAACTTGGATCTTCATGTCTTAAGTCTACTACAAAATCCTGGAAACATGAAATAAACCCAATAGGCTGGTTTTGCTTCCAATGAGGATCAAGTACAGTAGAACCCCCATTTTACGTTTTTCAGGGCACCAGAAAAAAATGGTGTAAAATGAGGGAAAACTTAAAATCAGGGAAATGTATTATGCATAATATATAGGTGTGACCACAAAACAACAATGTAAAATGAGGGAAAACTTAAAATCAGGGGATGTAAAATGGGGGTTCTACTGTATATCTTAGTTGGGGTACGAGCTACTGTTTTATTATTACAGAGAAAAAGGAAATCATTTTTAAAATGTTGGATTATTTTATTATAATGGAGTCTATGGGAGACAGCCTTTGTGTAATTCAGAGATTTCTGGATAATGGGTTTCTGGATAACGGATCCTAAACCAGTAGTAATAATGGTAATAAATAGAAGTATTGTGGCACATATATAATTGTACAATCAGCACAATCTCCCAATGAAATTAGCAAATTGAATTCAACATTCTGGTCCCTAATAATATCATTACACCAGGCAAACATGTCAGGACATGCCCCTTTGTCTCCTAGATTTGGAAGTTCTTTCTCCTGGATGTTAAAGGGTCTGTTTCAAACATACGGGGTCTGTATCCCAAGTCATGGGTGCTAATGAAAGCCACATATAAAGCCCTGCCACAGTAAGGAACTTGCTCGTCTGCCCATCTCAGCCAATGCACCTATGTAGCATGGAGCACAGCCAAAACACTAGTACCGGCGCGAGCAGAGTGTTTGTGCCTATTAATCAGTTCAGATGGAATACACAGATCAAAATAAAATAGAAAAACAGGCACTACATTAACTCACAGAGCATAGGAGGAGGTTGAGCTGCAACTCCCCTGAACCTAATTGGGCCATGGGCAGAGTCCCCCCTCCTCCTATATCCTTTGCGGCATAACGTTTCCTTGGGAACAGAACGTTTCAGGGCAAAGCTACACGGACGATTCACACCTGTTTCGGCGGATGCGACGCTGGGAAAATGGATGCAACAAGTCGCATGCGACAGGAACAAGGTAAGGTAATAGGAAGTCCAATGGTGTTGCAGGGTTAATCGGACGCCACATGACATGCTGCATCTTCATCCCACAGTCGTGTCGTGTCTGATCAACTCTGCAACACCATCAAACTTTTCTATTACTTACCTTGTTTTCCATTGCATGTGTTTTTGCGCACAGCATTGCATTTTCAAACTGTGTGTCCATCTCCCAACCTGCCACTAACCTTCAGATAAAATAAAGTAGTAAAAACACAGAGCAGCCGATGTTCTCGTACGAAAGTTGTGACTGAAAAAACCAAGTGACCGTCTCCCACTGAAAATCGCACAATTGGCAATACACGCAGAGATATTATCGTCAGCCGAATTTTGTAACTTGTCTGATCGACCAAACAACAGATCGCTGGATGAAAAATGTCAGGACTCTCCACGTATGGTCCGAAAATCAGATTGCTGCGTTAGAGTCCTACGCGGGCCCATTTTTCAGGACCTGTACCCACATTCTGACCCACTACCCGACTGTACCTTATACGCGACCCCACCCGCTGACCATCAAGAATCAGGAAGTTCTGTAGTTGTAACCCGGAAATGACATCATCAGGAGTGGGCGGAAGTAGACGTCATCAGAAAAAAAAAATTTTTTTGCTTTCAAGAAGATCTCCCAATCTGCCAAGTGCAAACCTGGAGAACCACCAACCCCCATCCATACCCGCTCCTGAAACTCCTACCTGCAACCCGCATGGTACCGCCAGTTTTTTCAGGTTCCTGACCCCATGCAGGACCCTACGTTGAGTCTATGGCCAGCTTAAAGGAAAAGTAAATGTTTTTCTTTTTCTTTCTGTTAATTTGCTCTAAACAGCCCCCCAGATTAATGTACCTTAGTCCCTGCTGCAAGTCTGCTCTGGTTTCTGTGTTATCAGCAGCTTGTTTCACCTTCTTCCTGGTGCAGAGTGAAGCCCAGCCCCTTAGTTTACTGAGCAGTCCATTTGCTGCTGTTCCACAATAGAGAGGAAGAGGGAGCCAGTGTTTCATTAGTAAGCTAGTTTCCCCAAGCAAAAGCTGCTACACACACTGCTCTCTGCTATGTCATAGTATGCAAATGATCTTCTGGACTAGTCCAAGATATAAGGTCAGCTCAGAAAGCTAAGGGGCTGGGCTTCACTCTGCACCAGGAAGAAGGTGAAACAAGCTGCTGATAACACAGAAACCAGAGCAGACTTGCAGCAGGGACTAAGGTACATTAATTTGAGGGGCTGTTTAGAGCAAATTTACAGATAGAAAAAAAAAACGTTTACTTGTTCTTTAAATATTGCAAAATTGTAACAGTGTAGAGTCTAAACCTGAATTACTGAGCTGCCAGATTTAAACACCAAAGACACCAACATTCAACTTCAAACTTAGATTTTGGAAAAAGAGTAAAAAACAAAAAAAATGAATAAAGTAAAGTCATTGAAAAAAGTCTTAATTTCAGGGGAACAATCTGAAAACAACTGAACTGAAAAAAAGTGTTTGAAAGGTGAACAACCCCAATTGGCTCTTATGATTAAAGGGATCCTGTCATGGGAAAAATCTCAAAACGCATCAGTTAAAAGTGCTGTTCCAGAAGAATTCTGCATTGAAATCCATTTCTCAAAAGAGCAAACAGATTTTTTTATATTTCATTTTGAAATCTGACATGGGGCTAGACATTTTGTCAATTTAATAGCTGCCCCAAGTCATGTGACTTGTGCTCTGATAAACTTCAATCACTCTTTACTGCTGTACTGCAAGTTGGAGTGATATCACCCCCTCCCTTTCCCCCCACCCAGCAGCCTAACAACAGAACAATGGGAAGGTAACCAGATAACAGCTCCCTAACACAAGATAACAGCTGCCTGGTAGATATAGCCCGCATTCCTGTTGGGGGTACCAGTACTTTTTTTTTATATAAAAAATGCCCCCCACCAGTGCAGGCACACTCGCACCGGGAGGGACAGTGGATGCGCATGCGCATTTATGCGCGTGTGACGTCATGCGCATAGTGAAAGGCGGTCACTATTTGGGGCCGCTTTTCTTAATGCGCATGCGCATCCACTGTCATGGCGGCTTGCGCCGGGAGATCCCTCCTGGTGCAAGTTTGCCTGCGCTAGTAGGGGTAATTTTTTTTTAATTAAATACTGGTACCTTTTTTTTAGCAATAGGTGCCCTTTAATAGAACCAAATCAATTTACTTGATTTTTAGGACGTCTGTGTGGAGGAATGGTCCTTATGATTCAGACTGAATAGACAGGGAGTAAAAGGAGCTCAGAACGCATGCTATTCAATCAAACCCAACATTTACCCCCCTATCTGTGCCATGGTGCAAACCTGCTTGTACAATGTATCTGGGAGGAAGAGATCTCAGGACACTGAGCTGTACTTACTTGTCAGCTGCAACTCTTGCCATGAACAGTTCCTAAGCTGTTCCAACTCCCATTACCCCTCCCCATCAGGTGCCAGGGCAACAGGGAGTTGTAGTTGAGAAGCTGCAGGATCAAGATAATGACTCAGGCCACACGGTTAATGATAAAATTAGTGGGGAGGGGGCATAACAAAACTGGAGTTAAAGGAGAGATGACCCTACAGCAATCTGTCCCTGAGAGTTGCAATTATCAGAGATAAAAAGCGTGCCCCCCCCTCCCTCCAGCTGTGGTTGATCCCTGAGGAGCTGCAGTAGAACAATAGCTGGGGGGTGGCTACAGTTACACACGGTGTATATATTAGTAGAATTACTATAAAATAACCCACACACACACACACATTAAAGAAACGCTACACTATACCTGCACACACAAACACATACATACACACATACATAAATACATAAATAGATAAAAAGCCGACACCATCGCCTGCTCACCATGACTGCCGCATCACTTCCTGCTTTGCCCCATTTCTTCCCTTAGGTATTCTCGGGGAGCCGGCAGCGCCCTACTCAATCCAGAGCCTGCGACGTCCGCACCTTTCAGCTAACTTCCCCCCTCCTTCCTTTCCTCCAGCCCTGCCGTGACGCTCCCGTTGCGACCGGCGCACTTCTACCGACGTCACAGGCTAAACAAGGGCGGAAAAAAAAAGCATCAGTATTCTCACGGGGATCCGCCCACAGAGGTGGCTTGGTGTCAGGGTGTGGGCGTG
>CM044447.1:111803982-111818466 GCA_024363595.1 Xenopus borealis | reverse complement strand
CATACCAGTACTGTGTAAGAATATGTAGTAAATACCGACAAGATAAAATGCTACATACAATTTAAAAAAAAGACCATGATTTCTACTGAGTTTTTATTTTATTGTAGAACAAAAGTAATAACAATGTAATCATTAGAGAGTAGAATTAGACTGAAACCTTGGTGTACCCGCATGCATATAGGCAGCCGAGAGGACTTTGTAAGCGCATGTTTTACAACCCAAGGGGTCGCCTACAATCATGAATCCATGACGCACCAACATCATTTCATAAATCTACAATAATGACTTGAAATTGAAATTGAATTGAAAGCCATCTGTACAGTTTAAATGTATTTCTTCTTATCTATGTTGTTAGTTTCATTTTCTGATTTCGCCTCCTATGAAAACATACAGGTAATCAGGGCCGAGATGTAACGTCAGGCCACTGTTATTGCTGGGAATAGCTCACTCTTATATCATTTATTTAGAATGAAGCCGGAAAAGGCAGCAAAACACAGAGCGCCTGAACTCTGCTATGGAACAGACGGTAATTGAGTGGAAACTCATTGATCAGTCAAGTCGATATTCCACAGGCTTGATTAAAGGCCATATATTTCATAAACATTTCATAAAATGTACGTGTATTCATATGATTTCTATGTACTGGCAAAGTAGTTGTTTTCTTCTGCACTGATAGAATGGTCTTCATTTAGTACGAATCAAATTATATATCAAATAAAGCAGCCAGTGGCAATGGCTTTTTAGTGAATAACCATAAAAAAACCTTTTTATTTATGGTGACTGATGCAGTTTAGAGTTCACTTTAGTCTTAATAACAAAACTACTTACTGCAATCTAAGAATAGTTTTAAGGGATACTGTCATGGGAAAAAATGTTTTTTTTTTTCAAAATGCATCAGTTAATAGTGCTGCTCCAGCAGAATTCTGCACTGAAATCCATTTCTCAAAAGAGCAAACAGACTTTTCATATTTCATTTTGAAATCTGACATGGGGCTAGATATGTTGTCAATTTCCCAGCTGCCCCCAGTCATGTGACTTGTTTTCTGATAAACTTCACACTTTACTGCTGTACTGCAAGCTGGAGTGATATCAACCCCCCCCCCAGCAGTCTAACAACAGAACAATTTTCGCCTGCCGATTAAATTCGCACATCACTACTGACATGCAGAGGAAGTTTTAATTGAGCAGTTTGCTTAAAAATGTAGTTGGTGGACTATTTAACTCAGAATCAGTCACTCCTGTTTAAAGGGATCCTGTCATGGGAAAAACATTTTTTTCAAAACACATCAGTTAATAGTGCTGTTCCAGGAGAATTGGGCTAGACATATTGTCAATTTCCCAGCTGCCCCAAGTCATGTGACTTGTGCTCTGATAAACTTCAATCACTCTTTACTGCTGTACTGGAAGTTGGATTGATATCACCCCCTCCCTTTCCCCCACCCAGCAGCCTAACAAAAGAACAATGTGAAGGTAACCAGATAACAGCTCCCTTATACAAGATAACAGCTGCCTGGTATATCTAAGAACAGAACTCAATAGTAAAACCCATGTCCCACTGCATTCTATTCAGTTACATTGAGAAGGAAAAACAACAGCCTGCCAGAAAGTTGTTCCCTCCTAAAGTGGTGGCACAAGTCACATGACCAGGGCAGCTGGGAAATTGACAAAATGGCTAGCCCCATGTCAGATTTCAAAAATAAAATATAAAAAAATCTGTTTGCTCTTTTGAGGAATGGATTTCAGTGCAGAAGTCTACTGGAGCAGCACTATTAACAGATGCATTTAAAAAAAAAAAAAAAACATGTTTTCCCATGACAGTTTCCCTTTAATATGCTGGAGTATTATTAGAACTAGAGTCCCAAATCATTAGAACAACGTATGAATGAACAACACTGCTACGGACGGTTCATGTGCATGTTGAGCAGAATACAGCGCAGGGCTATGATGTATAAAATTCCTTAGGCCCTTTGTCTCTTTCTTCATCATGCTTGTTAGGAGCATAAAGATTTATGAGCAGGAGATGTACTCTGAGATATCATTCCTTTAACAGATGTTAGAAGGGACATGTTTTCCCTTAAGACAGGTACCAAAATCAATAACCATTATAATCATATCCTGCAGTTAAAAATAAATCAGTATTTTTCAGATATATATCTTCCAAAGTAGGGCTTATGAGATTTTAATATCGCCTGCCCTCCCTTATGGATGGGGTGACTCATAACCGCAAGGTATATCTAGCTGCAAAAACACAGATTTCCTAATAAAACAATATTGCAAATACAAGAATAATGGTGTGACTTAATTTTCAAAGAAATACATGAAGGGACACACGAGTTTAATATCTCCACTGCCGTGATATCAAAGGGTTAATTGGGGTAGAATTGAGGCAACAAAGGGGAGGAAATGTACTTGGTTCTCGGTGAAGGTGAAAAATCCAATTGCTGGCATCAAAGGATAAACTAATCAATAAAGTAATTAGTAACGTGGAGCGATTTATACAGAAAATTTGGTATTACAGAACGTTCTCTACTAACTTGAGCAAGGTGAGCACCGAATATGAGGTTTTTAAATGTATACCCGTGAAGCATGTTAGAATAAGATTACGTGCAGCAATTCAGAGAATATACGTGAATGCGAGATGTTCTGCGGAAAAGCTATTCGCCGTATAAATACCTGTATTCATTTAGCTTGTGTAGCTGTCAGTCATGTCATTGGGAAAGGATGTGTATAGGATTTAAATCAATTAAGTGTGACATATGAAAACTGTTTTTTTGTGTTAGACCCTGTTTAATCCTGGTGAAAAAAAACATTAACCTTCAAACAGGGAGAAGGTTAGTGCAAGAATACTGCATGCATAAAGTTTAAGTAATAAGCCCCACTGCCACTCTGGGAAGAATGAAGGAGAATAGGCAAATAGCTAGAGTCAATCGCTGCCAATAGGGTTTCTTCCGGCTCTGCTACATGAAAATTTAATCTGCCCCCCTTTGGATGCCACTAAAGAAAAAAACAATAGGGGAATTTCTTGCGCTTAAAGTAGAACCAAACCTGAAATTGAAAAAAAACCCTCCCCTGGGTACACCCCCCTCCTCCCCCCCAGCTAGGGTTGCCACCTTTTCTTGAAAAAAATACCGGCCTTCCTATATATTTATCTTTTTTTCCTATTAACAACATTGGGATCAGCCACTAAAAATACCGGCCAGGCCGGTAAAATACCGGCCAGGTGGCAACCCTACCCCCAGCCTACCTGCCCCTAAATTTACTTACCCCTCCTGCAGATATGGGCCACGGGAGTTCACAGCAGCCGTCTTCTTCGTAAATTTTGGCGCATACTCCTTGGAGTTAATTTCCGGACCAGAACCACTTTGTATGTGGCAAAAGATTTCCGAAACTGTCTGCATATGCAGTTGTTCGGGACAGGAAATTTCCTCCAACTGAACCTGCAGGAGGGGTAAATAAAAAATTAGGGGCATTTGCCTGGGGGGCAGGTAGGCTTGGGGAGGAGGAGGGAGGGGGTTGTACGCTGGTAAGAGGGGTTCGATTTCAGGTTTGGTTCTCCTTTAAAAGAACAGTAACATCAAAAAATTTAAATGTTTTAAAGAAAAGAAAATATCAAGTAGTGTTGCCCTGCAGTGGTAAAACTGGAGTGTTTGCTTCAGAAACACTACTATAGTTCATATAAGCAAGCTGCTATGCAGCAATGGAAGCAATAGATATACGGCTCATGACAGCCTCGTTATTCAGAGCTTTATAGATAATGGGTTTCTGGATAACACTATATTATTCCTATTGTTTATTTAACCTCCCCTAGCTGCAGCACTGGAATGAGGCTGCTGATAATTTTTGTATAACAATAAATTTGGATTATTTGGATATGGAGTCTATGGGAGGCAGCATTTCTATAATTCAGAGCTTTCTGGATAAAAGCTTTCTGGATAATGGATCCCATACAAGTATTCTTATGAACTAGTATATTGTTATTTAGAAATGACACAGTCTTGGAATGATCAGGGTACATTTCATTACAGGTTGTATAACTTTGTATGTGACAAATAAAGGAATGTATCTGCTGAACAGCTTTAGTTCAATCCATGTTTGAGTGAGTCTAAAGGAACAGTAACAAAACTACTATTGCTTAAATTAGGGATGCGCGGGCTGGCCCAATAGGGGTAGCAGGTGGGTCCGGGTTGAGCTCTTCTTCCTACTTTCCCCGCCACCTTACACTGACAGCTTCCAGCTTGCTTTTTTGTAGACGTGCTCCTGCTCGCCCTGCGCCTTTTTTCACGTCATTGGTGGGGCGACACTGCTCTATAAATGGAAGTTGGGCTCGGGCAGGTGGCGGTGGAGGGAGGGTGGGTTTGGGTCAGGTTGGGTTTTACCGACCCACACATCACTAGTTTATATAAATTAATCTGCTGTGTAGCAATGGGGGGCAGCCATTAGAAGGAGAAAAGACTCAGGTTAAACAGCAGACAGTTGCATAACTATCGGGGGAGCAATTGGTCCAGGGCCCGCACCCCTGCAGGGCCCCCCCAACAGTCTCACGCTGGAGTCGACTGCAGCGGCGTAGAAATTCGGCATGGACGAGGGGGGGGGGGTCCTGGTTGCACAGCCCATACCCACCTAGTTCCATTACTGACAGCAGATAGCAGGTAAGCTCTGTAGAACATAATGTTATCTGTTATCCACTGTTTAACCTGTGCCATATAGCCTTTTTTTAATTTCCTCCATTGCTACACAGCAGCTTGTTTATATGAACTATAGTAGTATTTTTGAAGCAACCACTTCAGTTTTACAACAGGGACTTGTCCAATTGCCATTTTGGAGTCAGGAAGGATTTTTTCCCCCCTCTGAGGCAAATTGGAGAGGCTTCAGATTGTGGTTTTTGGTTTCCACTGATCAACTAGCAGTTTGGCAGTTAAAGAGGTTGTTCACCTTCGAAACACTTTTTTCTCTTCAGTTGTTTTCAAATTGTTCCCCAGAAATAAAAACTTTTTCCATTTCTACTTTCCATTATTTATCTTTTACAGTTTTTCCAAAATTTCAGTTTAAAGGTGACTGTCGGTGTCTCTGCTGTTTGAGTCTGGCAGCTCAGTAATTCAGGTGCAGACGCTAAACTGATACAATTTTGCAACACTTAATTGATACATTTCACAGCAACATCTCAGGAGTATTAGCAACTATTGTATCAATTCTAACAGCTGCCTGTAATGAAACCCAGGGAGTCCTGCAGCGGGTCGGGTACCCGCAAAATCCCGTGTTACCCTGCGGGTTGCTCGTAGAATTTCTGGGTGCGGGTATAGAAGCGGGCCGGTGGTTCTGCAGGCTGGCGGGTTGAGGGTCGGGTCGTGGATCCTCGCTATAGCGATTTTTACTCCTTTTTCGGAGCATTTCTACTACTGATGACACATCCGGTTTACAATGACAGCACTTCCTGTTTTACTCCTTTTTTTCTGATCGCAGCTACTTCCGATGATGTCACTTCCGGTTTACAATGACAGCACTTCCTGATTCTTGATGGTCAGCGGTTCACGGGTCCGGGTTGTGGATCGCGGGTTGCTGGTACGGTTCGGGTCGCTGGTCCAAGTGGGTAAGAATGCGGGTCGCGGGTCCGGGTTGTGGATTGTGGGTTGCGGGTACGGGTCGGGTACGGGTCCCAAAAAATGGACCCGCGCAGGGACAAAGATAAGAAATGTATCCATTAAATGTATCAGTTTAGAACAGAGCTGCTTTAGAAGGTGAAAAAATGACACTTTACACTTTATTAGAAAAACGGTTACAAATAGAAAATAGACAGTAATTGGAAAAGGTCGTTATTTATGTTGATCTATCTGAAAACAACTAGTTGCTTGGACAACCCCTTTAAAAAAAACAGTTAAAAGGTTGAACTTGATGGACGTGAGTCTTTTTTCATCCTAACTTACTAGGTTATGTCACCAGCACAGGGCAACTGTACATGATATTTTCATTACTTTAAAACACTTTCATTTTTTGCTGTTACTGTTCTTTAAGCTATTCTCCAACATTCTGACCTTAGAACATTCTCCAGATAACAATTCATGCCTGGCTGTCTTTACTACAAACACTGCATATTTAAGGCACTTCCCCAGCCTCATCTTTATTTTAGCTTTTTTTTTAAATCATTTTCACAAAAATGCAAAGTTGTGGTTTCTATATTGGGAGACCTGCCTTTAGTTCGTCACAAAAACAAATCAGGGTTATTATCTAAATCAGTGAACTGTATGATTACGTTAATTCTTTGTGCAGCTCTGTGAGTAAAATGATGAGCTGACAACCCATTTTAGCAGCTGGTTTTCCTCTTTTTAAAAAAAAGTATAAAAAATATAATATGGAACTTTGCTGTTTAAAATGCTAGAAAAACATGAAACAATTCAGTGATATGTGTTTCACATCCAGTTTATCTGCTTTGGGCATTTGCTAAGAGCTTTGATTCCTTTCCCTTGTCTGGGGTGCCACAGATACGTGGGAATAGATATTGCTGGTCCATCTATGTTTTTTTAAGGGTATTAGGATCAGAGTATTTGCAGAATTATTGCAACTTTATTTTGAACCAGAGGGAGGCAATTAAGGGAAACAATCCTTCTCATCCTCAGAAAAGGAGGACCAGTTATAACCCCTACAATTCCACACAACTTAGCCCAAAGAAATGAAAGGAATTACAAATACGCAATTTTTCATCTGCAATGCTTAGGATCAGGGTTTTTTCTTTCATTTGGAACACAGTTATGGGTCTGTTATCCAGAATGCTCAGGGCCTGTGGGTTTCTGGATAACGGATCTTTCCATAATTTTTATCTTCATACCTTGTCTACAGGTATCGGATCTCTTATCCAGAAACCCGTTATCCAGAGACCTCCGAATTATGGAATGGCCATCCCCCGTAGACTCCATTTTATCCAAAAATCTAAATTTTAAAACTCTGTTACAATAAAACAGTAGCTTGTACTTGATCCCAACTAAGATATAATTAATCCTTATTGGAATCAGAACCAGCCTATTGGGTTTATTTAATGTTTCACTGCTTTTCTAGTAGACTTAAGGTATGAGGTATGAAGATCCAGATTACAGAAAACCTGAGGTCCTGAGCATTCTGGATAGTAGGATAATAGATCCCATACCTGTACATTTATGGATTATTTGGCTAAAATTGAGTCTATGGGAGATGGTTAGTGATGGGAGAATCTGGGGCATTTTGCTTCACCAAATGTTTTGTAATATTCCTGAGGAATTCGCATAAAAGCTGTGGCATCTCGTTTTGGACGCGGACGTAGAAAAAAATGGACGCCCATGTCCAAAATGAGACCAATTTTTCCAGATGTTTCGTGAATTTGTTCGCCGGCGGCAAATTGTGGGAATTTGTAACGAATTTGCACCAGGTGAATAAATTTGCCCATCACTAGAGCTGGCCTTTCCGTAATTCTGTGTTTATGGATAACGGGTTTCCAGATAACAGATCCCATACCTACACTAGGAAATCATGTAAACATGAGGAGGGTTATTTACTAAAAATCCAAATTGATCTAATTTTTTTAAATAAAATAACCAGGACCAAACTCCAATAACCAATTTTACCTTATTTATTATTTAAAAAGCTTGATTTAATCTGTTAGGGTAAAACTCGTTAAAAGCGGGAAAAAAGCCCGAATCGTGCGATTTCCTGAATCGCTCGATTTGTCAGAGTTTTTTCCTGAATTTTTGTTTTCCAAATTTTTGCTGAAAAGTCCAAAACGGTTGGATTTTCTGACTTATTCCATCTTAGACCCCATGAACTTCAAAATAAGAGAGGGACCTCTGCCACTGACTTATACACAACTTTAGCAGGTCTGACATGGTGGGTTTTCAGATTCAGGCTTTTTGCAGCATCGGGATTTAATACATCTCAAAAAATCTGAGTTTTATTAAGAAGAAAACAAAACATCTGAATTTTGCCCCAAAAAGCCGGGACTGGGGTTAATTAAATAACCCCCTAAATGAACCCAATAGGCTGGTTTTGCCTCCAATAAGGATTAATTATATCTTAGTTTGGATCAAGTACAAGCTACTGTTTTATTATTACACAGAAAAAGGAAATCATTTTTAGAAGTTTGGATTATTTGGATATTTTGGAGTCTATCGGAGGCAGCTGAGCTGTCTGGATAACAGGTTTGTAGATCCCATATCTGTACTAATATAATAATACACTAGTGTTACCACAGTGGCCATTGCTGGTGCTTAAAGGAGAATTCAACCCTAACGTTAAAACACGGGGTAACACTTAGGCTGGGGTAGGAGGGAGGGGGTCTTGGTAGGGATAGGGGGGTAGGGTTTTTTTTTTTAACGTTAGGGTTGAGAATTCTCCTTTAAAGAATTACACACAGACATCAATATATCAGTCCCAGTTTTTGAATTGAGAATGATGGGGCTAAAGCTGTCCCCGCCTAATAATAATAACCATTTAATGAAAGAAGAAGCAATTGCATTTTTTTATAGAATTACAGACCTTTGCCTGAGTCCACGGCTTTCATTTCACTTCTCTAAAGAGAGAAAAGACGAATGGCCCTGTGCTTCTTAGATATTATTGTAGATAGCAGCCATTTATTCCATTTCTCTCTGTTAGCACAATGACTGTGTGTGCAGCATGATTTGTACAAATCCAAGTCTTTATAGACAGCTGAAAATGAAGCTTAATTGGCAATATAATAATAAGGTAGCTTTGCATTCTCAGAGGCAGAGGCACATTTGTATACGTCTCACATAACACTCCAGAGAGCATATTTTCTCCAGGTAATGTTTCACTGTATTGGGAGATAACTAGCGGCCACATTCCCAGTCACTAGGATAGACGGTATAATGTACATTTTCAGTATTCACGTGCCATACACAGGCATTTTCAAAGTCCGCGACAGGTCAGCTGAGTGCACCTTTATATGGCTCTCGCTTAGTGATCTGAACCCTCTGCTGTAAATGACTCTCATTTATGTTATAATTGCACTAGTCTGTGTTTCAAAGGGGATTTTATCATATAGATGGAGTTTAATGTATAGCACCAAATAACCTGCAGTCATGCACCAGTTACCACTAAATTTTGATGTATTAGCAAAAGCAGTTTCCATGGCATTAACTGAGGGGAATGCCTATTTCTTCTGTTAAATTAGCACCGAAACGTAGCAGAAAATCTTTGCACATAGCTAGGCATTGCACTGGGTTGCCGCAATATGGTGCTTGGGCTTACTTTTCCCATTATCTATGATGTTTGGTTTGCTTGTTTTGACTTAAGCTACAAAAGTTACTCTGCACACCACATCATTATTACTTAAAGGGGAAATCAACCCCCCCCCCACGCTAACCTTATAACAGCATTCAATAGTAAAATCCAGGTCCCACTGTGACACATTCAGTTACATTGAACAGGAGAAACAACAGCCTGTCAGAAAGCAGTTTCATCCTAAAGTGCTGGCTCTTTCTGAAAGCACATGACCAGGCAAAATGACCTGAGATTGCTGCCTACATACTAATATTACAACTAAAAAAATACACTTGCTGGTTCAGGAATGAAATTTTATATGGTAGAGTGAATTATTTGCAGTGTAAACAGTGTCACCATAAAAATCATAGTCCTAAGGATACGGTGTGCAGAGTCACTTTTGTAGCTTGGAGTATTTTATTTTTATGGCTCTATTTGGGTAAGAGACTTGACTATTGCACCCTTTGCTAAATTTGTACAAAGTGAGTGCACTCCATTAATTGCTGTTTTCTGCTTGTTTGACCTACCACTAACACTAATGCTGAGCCACCATGATTGCCCACCCACTTTGTCACCCTGGCATCAAGCTGAATCATCCCTTGCTGCATCAAATCCTGGCACGACATAGATAGCGATAGCAATGCTTAAGTGAGCAGGCAGTAGTGGGATTCAGTGTTGCTCCAGATGAACAGAAGGGCCTAAACTAGGGGTAGTCATGAAAAAGTGGGTATGTACCTAATACCTAACCCCATCACCACAACCATTGATCACTAAGCATGAGACTCTTCTGCACACTTCCAGCCCCAATGCTTCCTAGAAAGGACAAACTATCCTTAGTTCTATTATATTGAACCTGCTGCTGCATGATAAGAAGCACTGCATCGAACAGCACACAACCTAGGCTGAGTCTCGAGAACAATGCCCGCCATTACAGCTGACGGCTTGATGTGCAAAATAAGAAAACGTAGGGTGGTCTTGATTTCATCAACCGGCTGCCAGTTGGAGTTTCAGAAGGGACTGACGGAGAAAAGACGTACATGCCTAGTGTTCCCCCCCCTGATGTTGTGCCCTAGGCATGTACCTCTTCTGTTTACCCCTAGTTCCAGTTCTGATAATCAGACTGCAGCTCCTTCATCAGGTTCTACAAATGAGATGCAGCTGCAAAAATAAACCCCTTAAACTGGATATAGGAAACCCTTAATAATAGTGATAAGGCTACTATCTGTAGCTTTAACATTAAGCTTTGACCTTAGCAATGGCTGTCTATGTCATGCAACTATACTAAGGGAATTATGAATGCATGGAAAAGGCAGTGTCAATGGTACTCGAGTGACTCATTGGCTCAATTACCCAAGAGGCCCATTTGCCATACAGCATTAACCCTTTGACCTTTTTTTTCAAGTTCAAGTCCAGGAAAAGCTGTCACAGAAACAAAGTCCAAAGCTGGCGCATGCCACATAATCGCTGGCTTGTGAGTAATTATGGGCTTGAGAACAGTGTTAAAAGGGTCAACAGTAATTATCTTGTCTTTACAGCAATTATGCCAGTAGTCGCTTTATTGCCAGAATATTAATACCATTATTAATTTCTGAAAAGTTAAACAAGTAACAGGCGATTTTTATTCCAAACAGTTTTAATATCTCACTATTTACAGGTTCATAGTACTGGTCATGTTCCACATAGAAATAATCATGTCCTAATATCTGTTACTGAAATAATTAAAATTGAATCCCCAATTGTGACAAGTTTTTTTTTTAAAAGGGCACCAGTCACCCTTTATTTCCCCACCAAAGGTGCAGGCTAATACCCCTTGGTCCGGCCCTGGTATTCTCCAACCGGAATACAGGCTCTATTAGCCTGCACCTGTTGTGGCATTTGTTGTTTTAGATATTCCTAAAACTATGGGGCTTATTAAAGTGGCTGACACTAGCAAAAATTCACTAGAAATCCAATCCGCAGGAACATCGCCAATTCAACAGGCGCAGAGGACAATTCGCTGACGAACGAGAACGTCGCTAGCCGTTTGCACCCTATCACCAGGCGACTTTTAGCTCTGGTCGTTACTCCACAAATTCACTAAGATGCTAATTTTACTGAACGTTACCTCATTCGCCAGAGTCTACTTCACCGCAAACTGATAAATCGAAGCTACATCTTCCTCAATCTTATGTCAGTGACATCATATCCTGTACGCCGGAAATGCATTAAAGTTGTAAAAAATGCTACAGACTTTTCTTTTTTCTAAGGCGGGATTGCTTTCAAAAGTGTGAACTGTTAAAGACTTATGTGTGAGGAATTTTTTAAAGGAATTGTTTAGTATAAAAGTAAAAACTGGGTAAATAGATGGGCTGTGCAAAATAAAAAATGTTTCCAATATAGTTAGTTAGGCAAAAATGTAATGTATAAAGGATGGAGTGACTGTAAGTCTAACATAACAGAACAGAACACTACTTCTTGCTTTTCAGCTCTCTTTTGTTTACACTGACTGGTTACCCTGGTTACCAGGCAGTAACCAATCAGTGAATTGAGGGAGGGCCACATTGGTCATAACTGTTGCTTTTGAATCTGAGCTGAATGCTGAGGCTCAATTGTAAACTCACTGAACAGTTATGTCCCATGTGGCCCCCCTTCAAGTCGCTGACTTACTCGGAAACGACGCGACGCGCGTCAAAAACGACGCGACGCGCGTCAAAAACGACGCGACATGCGTCAAAAACGACGCGCGACTCGTTTCGCGAATCGGCGAAAAATTCGCGAATTTCTCTGGAAATTCGCGAATTTTTCGGCGAAGCGAAACGCGGCCATTTCGCCCATCACTAATTACTAGCCAGCAAAGCTACCTAACCTAAAATGTCCCTCAAATCCCTGCAGAGTTCTGTCCCTACAATACAGAGCAGTATCAAGTAGATTACTAGCCAGCAAAGTTACTATCAACTGTCCCTCAAATCACTAACAGCTCTCTCCCTACACTAGCTCTTCCAAGCACACACAGGCAGAATGAAAAAACGCTGCAGGGCTTCAGTTTATATATGGAAGGGGAGTGGTCCAGGGGGTGTGGGGGTGGTCCAGGAGGGAGAGCTTCCTGATTGGCTGCCATGTATCTGCTGGTCTGGGGGAGAAATGGCAAAAAAAAGCGCCAGCTAAGGCGAAAGCAAATTGGCGAACGTCGCGCGACGTTCGCGAACATTCGGCGAACGCGAACAGTCGATGTTCGCGCGAACAAGTTCGCAGGCGAACAGTCCGCGACATCCCTATTTGCCATTTGGCTGATCAGTTCTGGCATAATACCACATCCAAAGGTCAGTTAACGTAAGGTACAGTTTACTGGGAAGCCTTTGAATTCAATGTTTGTGTTCATACCTGATACAGGGGGACATCCTGTGCCAAGAATTTAGCCAGGTTCCCATCAAGCAATGCCCACAGTAGTAACACACTCTCATTCTCCTCTGGGTACTTGAGCTTGAGGTTTCCTGCGGCAGTCAGGACAGATTTTACAACTCGCATTCCATAATCAAAATTTTCTGTAAATGTTGATTTTCTGAATTATAGCCTAGGCTCTAGGTGAGACATCAGGGCAGAGAATGCAAAGGGACAGGCAAACACTGCTTTCAATAGCAATACATACACTCTAATAACCATATATTAAAAAGTTGATTAGAATGATGGTTCCTTTTATTAGGAGAAAATTTATTTTTGGGGTGAAATTCCCTTTAAGGCACAAAAGGTCCTATATATGTTGATAATGGGTGAGTGCAGGGGACCTCAAGTCTTTGTATTCATAGTTATCCAAGGTGAAACTGCGTAACAGATATTCTCTTAGTGATAAAAAAAAAAAAGACTGATTAAAGGACAATGCATATACAGTATTTTTCTACTCATGTTTCCATAACAAGAATTGATTAGATTTGTGGGACAAGATAAAGGGAGGTTTTATGTATGGCAACAAGGCCAGACAGCAACATGTAGAGGAAGGAATATGTTTTTATGTATAAGAATCTGTTTGGCCTTCAAACGTATATTTAATTCCCCTTTGTGTCTGAAGGGCACAAGCTTTATTTGCTGGTTTTATCTAAGGACTGCTGGGTTCTTTGAGCTTTATGAAAGCACTTTTGTAGAAAAGGAATATAATCATCTCTAGGCAAAGTAAATCAGCTGCTCTCTAACTACCATTATCCTGGTTCTAATAGATGAATGTCTCTACCACTTCACAAAGTCTCCATAATTCATTCTAACAAACGATGGAGAAAGCTTGCTGAATAATGAACTGGACCCTGTTTTCTTCCTGTATCAGTCATTGGGGCACATTAACTAAAAGGCAAATTGTGTTTTTTTGTGAAAATTCACCCAAATGACAATTCTTAAAAGACTAAAAGTGAAGAGGACAATTTAGTATCAAAAAACGCTCAGCGCTAGAAAAGCTTTGCACCGTTTTGCCAGCATAGTTTCTTTAGCGAAAATCCGGTAATTTATCATAGTGCAAACTTTTCCAGGTTCAGGCTAGCAAACTCCCATTATAAAGACAGAACCAATGTTCCTTTACTAAGCTATGTACAATAACTAGGTGATAAGTAAACTCTGCTTGGAAAATACTATCTATTTACAAACCCATAAACCTATAATTTATGCCTCTTTGCAGTAATCCTGTCAAAATAATGTCCATACAGTTAAGGGCACACAGACAGAATGTGATGGATATTTAAAGTATGATGATATAAACTGCAGAAAGATCCCTTATCTGGAAAGCCCTGGGTCCCAATCATTCTGGATAACAGGTCGTATACCTGTATACAGTTTCATGCTACTGCTGTCTATATAAAGAATGAACAGAGAGTGCAGGGAAGGCAAGAGTTGCAATAAAGCATCCAAGGAGGGGCAGGGTCATTAACCAAAAGCAACCAATTTTCCTTTACTCAGCTATGTTCAATAACTATGTGATAAGTAAACTCTGCTTGGAAAATACTATCTATTTACTTAAGTACAAACCCATAATTTATGCCTCTTTGCAAACTCCCATTATAAAGACAGAACCAATGTTCCTTTACTAAGCTATGTACAACAACTAGGTGATAAGTAAACTCTGCTTGGAAAATACTATCTATTTACAAACCCATAAACCCATAATTTATGCCTCTTTGCAGTAATCCTGTCAAAATAATGGCCATACAGTTAAGGGCACACAGACAGAATGTGATTTACTGCATGATTTTGTCTAGACATTTATGATCTCCCAAAGGCTAATAGCTA
>CM044447.1:111762715-111783878 GCA_024363595.1 Xenopus borealis | reverse complement strand
ATTACATTTTTGGCTAACTAACTATATTAGAAACATTTTTTATTTTGTACAGCTTATCTAATTTACCCAGTATTTATTTTTATACTGCATAATTCCTTTAAATCTCACTATTGCTGGCCTTAAACATCTAGAAATGGGAAAATGACTGGAGGGAAGTGGGTGCCTATTTGTCAGGTGTCGGGGTGCTCTTCTTTGCTGATAAATGAACAGGCTCCATAGTATTTCTGTTTCCAATGGCCTTTTAGGTTGTTTAGATGTATAGATGTCTGAGATTGTGCACATGTGAATAAATTCACAGGTGCAAATTTGCTGTGAATTTCTGTGTTTCACTGCCATTGAAAGTGCAGTGAAAAATTGATGAAAAATCTGTATAAAGTTGTCACGCGTCAAAATTATTCGGACACCTATTAACTTTAATGCGTTTGAACAAAATAGTTGCGTGTATAAAAACTGTCGCTCGCATCAAAATTGATTCCAAAAATGGAGTAGTATACTCCAAGCCAGTGCATTTTTCAGCAAACAATGCCAGAGATTAGTGATGGGCGAATAATTTCACCAGGTGCAAATTCACGGTGAATTTCTGCGTTTCACAGCCAGTGAAAAAACTGCAGAGAAAAATTGGTGAAAAATCTCCATAAAACTGTCCATTGACTTCAATGCGTTTGAAGGAAATGCGTGTATAAAAATTGTCGCTCGCATCAATACATTTCGCAAATTCGCCCATTACTACCAGAGAATCTAATGAGGTGTGCCTGACAAATAGGTGCCCCCTAATGATTTTTATTTTCCTTGTCCTCCTTTCACTGCAATGCAGTTCTGCATCACCTGTTACTGAAAGCAAAAATCCCTATACCTGTACCGGTATGGGATCCGTTATCCAGAAGCCCGTAAATTCGAAGGCTTTGGGCGGAAATCATTCGAATCGAATGATGCATTCAAACGATTTTTATTCGATCGAAAACAGACCTATTTTTTTCAATCAAAAATACCCTTTAAAAAAAAAATCGATGGTCGAATTTCTAAATTTTTTTTCATTCATAAAACAGTTTTCCCAAGTTGTGGCAGTGCACTCAATGCAAGAAGATCCTCCAATAAACGCAGTGCATGATGTCTACACTTCATTCTCTGTTCTCGATTTCATATCATTTTTGCTAGAGGCATAAAACTCCTAAATAACCCTATATCTGTCCTTCTAGTATTTGATTAGAGTGTAATATTGACAAGCAACAATTACATGGTATTCTCTGTGTTTTAGATAATGTATGGATGATTTTTTTTTGGCATTGCTTATCCTTGGAATACCCTGCCACAAACCTCTCTCATAATAATAAACATGTTTTGTTTGCTAAATTAGTTAGATGTCTTACTTATTACTTTGTTTATATACTTTATATACTTCCAAGCATATTGCAGCTCAACTGAATTAGCATGCTTTTAGTCTGCACTTATTAACTGTAATGCACTCATTTAATGCACATAAAAATGTATCCAGGATATCAACATATTTATTTACTGCTGGAACCGCTTGTGTGTTCTTGGATGATCTTATGTAAACATTTTTAATATACTTTTTTTTTCCCAGTTTGGATACAGAGGAATGATTTGGAAATAAATTATTTCTATTTTTGTATTCACAACTACATTTCTCACTTATTTTTAAAGGGTAAGCAACATGTATTGTAACAGGGAGATTTCTTTTGCTCACTTCTCTGGCAATGCAGAAGCAGCAAATGTAGTTATTTGAACTCATGAAGCAAAAAATGAGTTTACATGTCACATACAAGCTGATTTTTAATTTGAAATTAGGAAGGGGAGAGGGGGGTCTGGCCTGGCGGGGGCCATGGGGGTCGGGGCCCACCAGGTTTTTTCCCGGTGTCCGGCTGGGCCAGTCCGACACTGCTGATGATATAAAGCTGATGATATAGGGCTACATAGTTCTGCGTAGCACACACACACACCTTTATCACTTGATTAAAGCCCTGATGTGGACTGAAAATTAATACAGGTATGGGACCTGCTATCCAGAATGCTCAGGACCTGGGGCTTTCCAGAAAACTGATCTTTCCATAATTTAGATCTTCATACCTTAAGTCTAAAAAATGTAAATATTAAATAAATCCAATAGGCTGGTTTTGCTTCATGTAAGGATTAATTATATCTTAGTTTGGATCAAGCACGAGAGTCTGTTTTATTATTCCTGAGAAAAAGGAAATAATTTGAATAAAATGTGATTATTTGGATAAAACTTCTTCTATGGGAGACAGCCTTTCAATAATTCAGAGCTTTCTAGATAATGGGTTTCCACATAACGGATCCTATACATGTGTATAGCATTTCTAAACGTAGATTATGGATGTTAAATAGAAGCGGAGCTCATCCCTGTGCAAAGCTGTGTCTCCCTGTTAGTCGCAGCTCTCGCGGGAACCCGGCTACTTCCATCCGCCGTTTCTGTACAAAGATTCAAACCCACAGTCCGGCGCTGATCCAAACATCAAAGGGAGTCACTGTGAGTTCTTTTATGATCCAAACATCAAAGGGAGTCACTGTGAGTTAGTTTATCAATGCACCTTTATTCCAACAAACAGTGTGAAGTACATGGCATTGGGTATGTGCAAAAACTAACGCGTTTCATGCCCTTACGGCATTTGTATAGCATTCTAGCCTACTTCCTTTTTAAGCTTTAGTTTTCCTTTGAACACCCTATATCTTATACAAACTGACGAAGAATATGGCACTGATTTAAACTGGTACAAATCGGCTTTGTGTTATTCAAAAAAGCACAGTGTGAGCTACATGATTGGCTCCCACAATCTGCACTCCCTCTGCTCGATCAGATAAAGAAATAATAATTAAAAAGGATGAAATAAAAAGAAAAGTGAGGTCAGATTATTACCCTTTCCCTCCGCTGTTACTTTCCATGGTCCCGTTGGGAGGTAGCGAATGAGAGAAGAGTTTACTTTATGTCTACATTGTGTAATTAATAATAAGAGCAAATGGTCATTGCTAACACAGTTTATTTGTTCATTTAGTTGTCTATTTTTCCTATGTTCAATGCATTGTACAAAAGCTCAAATTTTAAGGTTTGAAAAAAAAAAAAAAATTAAGTTGGGCAAACTGCCACTTTTGCAAGGGACAAATATAAAAATCAAATAGTACAGCAACTATATAATGATATCATGTCTGGCATCCATAGTCCATTTTCAAAAGGACGCCCAGTTATTTGCTCTCCATACTAAACTTGCTCTGGAACATTGGAGTTGGATAATAATTTATTGTCGGACAGTTTGGCTGCAGGAGAATAGGTTATTATCTTTCAGTAGCCGGTACTAAACTGATTAGAGCGCGAGCACTTCTGTTCCTTTATTAAAGAGCCAATATTTGTTTATATTATGCAAGATTGCAATTAGTGGGAAGATAATTTGCAGGTAATTAAAACTGGTTTCTTTATTGTCAGTAGATATTAGGATTAGTATAATGAGCTATTTTTAGAGTACAGCTTCTCAGCATCAAGGTATTCTTTTGTGCACAGCAACTTTCAGTATGTTTGAAAGGCTAAGACAAAGGAGTCTTCACATACTCTACCTGGGAGTTGTGAGTTTGACACTTGTAGGCTTGCCTCCCTACAAGGGTCCAAATTAGTGGGTGGGGATCATATCCTAAAGACCATTTAAGGTGAGATTTGGTTGCAAATAATTATTGTCTGCTCTTGATACCCCTGTAACTTGAGCACTAAGGAGGGCAAACTCAAAGTACTTTTAGATGTTGAAGAATAAAGGGATACATGAGATGTTGAAGAGCACTTTTAGATGATTAAAAGTGGTGTGTTTTGATAGCCGAGGATGAGCAGCAGATAACAGTGCTTTATTAGCAGGTTCATGCAGCCATTACACAACAGTAACATAAATGATATCACCTTAAGCAGTATAGACAGTACGGTGTATGCACAGTATAACTCATGTGCACAGTGACCTCTACAGGCCATTTGTGCAAACACCACAAAAAGGAAAGTCTTTATTTCTACGATATGCTTTGTTCATAGAGGTTCTCCTGTCTAAATGATGCATGTCGTTGTCTTGTTAAAGGAACTGTAAAATCAAAAAAAAAAGTCTTTTAAAGTAATGAAAATATACTATATGTACTTATTTGTTGCACTGATAAAACTGGTGTGTTGGCTCAAGAAAAACAATTGTACTTTATATAAACAAGTGTAGTAATGGGGGCAGCCATTCAAAGCTGAAAAGGGAGAAAAGGCACAGGATACACAGCAGATAACAGATAAGCTCTGTAGTATACATTGGGATTCTTCAGAACCTCTTTGATAATGCAGTGATCCCCAACCAGTAGATCATGAGCAACATGTTGGTCACCAACCCCTGGGATGTTGCTACCAGTGGCCACAAAGCAGGTGCTTGTTTTTGAATTCCTGGCATGAAGGCAGGTTTTCGTTGAATAAAAACAAAGTGTACTGCCAAACAGAGACTCCTATAGGCTGCCAATCCACATAGGGGCTACCAAATAGCCAATCACAGCCTTTATTTGGCACCCCTGGATCTTTTTTTATGCTTGTGTTGCTCACCAACTCTTTTTACATTTGAATGTTGCTTACGGGTATAAAATTTTGAGGACCTCTGTGTTAATGAATCTTGTGCTTGAATGGCTGCCCCCATGGCTACACAGCAGCTTGTTTATATAAACTATAGTTGTTTTTCTGAAGCAAACACAACATTTTTACCAGTACATGGCAGCAGTACATTATACTGTCATTGCTTTAATATATTTTCAATTTTTGATGTTAGTGTTCCTTTAATCATATTGACAGAGGAGCACAATTGAATAAAACTATTGCAATCTACACAGAAAACTATACTTACTGCCTCTGCCATAATATTCCTCCAGTAGCTGTCAACAATGCCAAACTTTTGTTCTTCCCCCAACATCTGTGCCATAATATCTTCAGAGCTGAATATTGGCTCCAAGTACAGTCAAGCATCTTGGCACTTTAACCAGGCATCCATGATCTCCTGAATCAGAACAAGGGTTTGCTCCTATTCCTAGAAGGTATTTTCAATTCTTTAGTAACACTTGCTGTTTTTTGCGAGTTTTTCTGCCGAAGGAGAAACGCAAATGCTGCGCGAATTACATAAAGTATCTTAGCATTTGCAGGAATTAGTGATGGGCGAATTTATTCGCCAGAGGCGAATTTGCGGCGAATTCCCGCGATTCGCGGCTGGCGAATAAATTTGCAAAACTCCAACAAAAATTCACCCAAAAAAATTTGCCAAAAAACACGAGTCGCGCGATGTTTTTGACGCAACGCAACGAAAACAATGCGACGCGCGTCAAAAACGTGACCCGTTTCGTGAATTTTTTCGCCAATTCGCGAATTTTTCGGCGAAACGGGGGAGATTCGCCCATCACTAGCAGAAATGACATTAGCCTTACTAATGACATGTGACTGATTTACCCTGTGTAACTTACTCATTGTACACTAGTCTGCAGGACTGAGTTCCTTGAAGGAGGAAATGTTAAGTTGTGGGAATGTGCTAACACATAATTTTCATCTCCATAAAAAATAAGAACTGTCTGTAAAACAAATGTATTAAAAATCCACTATATTTATGTTTCATATTATTAGCTTTGAGGGCTCCCCATGAATTCTATATAAACTGAAGCAAAGAAAATAGGGGCGGAATGGTATTAATGACTATTTGAAAGCAATGGCGTTGGTTAAATCCATTATTTGCCATTTTAAAACAGCAAACTTGAGTGTAAGTGCCCCCTGTGGGTAGTCTCATTAAACAAGAAATTCCATGAGACCATTGCTCATACAAATCCAGTTTACCATGGCTTCGGCTTCAATGGGTTTAATGAAAGGAGAGCCACACATGGTCTGAGTTTTAAAGGGCAAGGAAAGTCTAAAATAGAATAGGGCTAGAAATGCTGTATTTTGTATACTAAACATAAACATGAACTTACTGAACCACAAGCCTAATCAAACAAATGATTTATGCTTTCAAAGTTGGCCACAGGGGGCTGTCATCTTGTAACTTTGTTATACATCTTTGCAAGACTAGACTACATACACATGCTCAGTGTGGTCTGGGCTTCTTAGGGATCGTCATAAATGATCAAAAAACAAAGCTGCTTGAGTTCTGCATGGCTGGTAAGTAAGGCGGGGGCTCCCCCTGCTGTTCATAAGTATGATTGTTTCCCTGCAAGTAGTTAGGGACCGTCTGACAATTCCTATCCACAGCAGTAAATTACGGGAGAATTTTTAACTGCATACAGTCAGGTTTCTTATACACATTTTTTAATTAAAGTATATTGGAGACAGATTTCTTTTTCATTAAAGAAAGTATAAATGGGATTTTATTTCTTTGCCTTTCCTTGCCCTTTAATGATGTGATCATCGAGCAATAACTGGATATTGTCTACAGCAGGCAAGATACTTGTAATCTGTGAAGAAAATACAGGACCGACATTATTTCTGTTGAGTCATAGCTCACACAATTCACAGTTTATTGCCATAATTATTGGTACAGAAAAAGTATTCTGCCACTGAATTTGATATTTTCGTTCTGAGACATACGTCTTTTGCTTCTAATTGAGTCCACAAGAGCTTGTTAACCTTTAATAGCTGCCTGTATTGATCCACAGGTCAGAATTTCTCAGAATCTCCAAGGTTTCCAAAGTTTTCCCTACAGGTGACCTCACATATAGTAGGGTATAGGTGTAGGTGTCACCGGAGGGGTGTCAGGTGTCCCCACCGAAAGGGAGGGTAAAATATGTGTGGTGATATTATTGAAGGAAAGGGAAATATTAACACATGTGGCATCACCTGTCCTTCATCAGCAGCCATGCTCTTTTCTCCAAAATCCAACGAGTCCCACAGGTTTTGGGTCAACCCAAAAATGACTACATGCTAGAAATTATACATTTAATGCAGTAACAAACTGATTGTCATGACTCCTAGTGGCCATAATAAGAGTAAATAACTATTGTGCTCTTCAGTTCATCCCGGTATGATGCCTTCTGGAATGCTTGGAACCTGGTGTTTTCTAAATAAAGGGTCACATGCATGTTTTACCCATGAGCCATTTTCAGATGTAAAAAGAGTTGGAGAGCAACATAAGTATGCAAAAAGTTCCTGGGGGTGCCAAATATGGGCTGTTATTGACTATTTGTAGGCCATATGTGGACTTGCAGCCTATAGGAGAACCAAATCTTGGCTTTAAGCCTGGAATTCAAAATGAAGCATTTACTTTGAGGCCACTGGGAGGAAAATCCAAGGGGTCAGAGAGCAACATGTTGTGCACGAGTGCACAGTCACTGCTAAAGACATTTAAACATTAATAAACCCCCCAAAAATAGTCCTCACCTGCAAAGGGGTACTGACAGGCCCGGATTTAAGGAAAGACCACCTAGGCCCGGGCCTAGGGTGACAGGATTTTAGGGGGCGGCATGCTGCCTAGCCACACCCACATTGGTTCAGAAACACTGGGGATACGCAGGAGATACTATAGTTTTTAAATTTCCCATGAGCCAATCCCCATTGATCCGGTCCTGATGATGAAAATTTGTGAATAAAGGACAGAGTATGGGGGCGATGAAAGGCAGTGGGCCTAGGGGTGCCCGCTATGTAAATCCGGCCCTGGGTACTGAGTTCTAAACAGGGCCACCAGGAATGTGTTTAGGTATAATTGGGCATGACCTATAAGAGAGTGTAGAGTCTACCCCAGAAGTAGACACTACAGGCAGTGGTGTGTCTGGGCATAACTGTTTGGTTTAGGGCAGCATATTAAAATATGCCTCTTTTCCAATCAAATGTTGTAGAAAAAAAAAACAAGTGGTGACCCCCCCCCCACTCTTTTTTGCACCATAGATTTCTTTCTTTCCTTTAATGGTCTGTTCAACCCACAGTTTCCAGCTGCTACTGAACTACAAATTGCTGTATCCATCAGCTATCAGGGAATTTTGGAAGTTGTAGTTCAGCAACAGTTGGAAAGCTATAGGTTATTCTACCCTGGACCAAACAAACTATAGTGATGGCCTGCCACATAGCTTCAGTTATTTTATACCATAGTAGCCCACAGTAGAGAAGGTTCATTCTTCTCATCCTTCTCAGGAATGGACAGGACAGGCAGGAGAGGGGTAAGTCAGAGTGTCTGGCAGAGGAAAGGAAGGCGCCAGGGGGGAGAGTATTTTGTTTACCAGCTACACAGCCGAAGCAAAGAGTGAGGAATTCGGGGGCACAAGCAATTTAGAAGGAGCCAGGTATCCGCTTTGGTTGAGGGGGGAGATCAATAGAAAGGAGGGTGGGAGCCCATACTGGGCCAGGGGAAGCCCTACCTTGCTCTTTAGTGTAACAGTTAGCTGTGTGTTTCATGGTTTAACCCTTCCAGCCACAGATGATATTCACACTCCCTTTGTATTAAATGGCAGCATTATTTTAAAAATGTTTGCTGTTTTTACTTTAGGGGCATTCCCTGGGGGGGGGGCTAATGGTTTGAATTAAAATGGCTATAACTAGAAAGTATTGGTGGGCGAGGCATATAATAATGGTAGGCATGACTTATATTTGTGGGTGGAGCACGTACCATCCCTCTGCCTTTTTAATCCCAATTCAAGCACTGGTTTAAAGTAATGAAAATATAATGTACTGCGTGACCTGCTGCTAACGTTTGCGTGTTTGTTTCAGAAGCACTATCATAGTTTATATACTGTAAACATGCCATGGAGGCAGCCATTCAAAGCTGAAAAAGGAGAAATGGCAAGCTCTGTAGTATACAATGGGATTCTTCAGAATTTATCTGTTATCTATTGTGTATCCTGTGCTTGAATAGTTGCCCCCATGGCTACACGGCAGTCTGCTAACACACCAATTTTACCAGTGCAGGGCTGTCATTCCTTAAAAACACCTTTTTCGGCGTTATGGTTCCTTTAAATAACATGGCTAAGCTTCTATGGAAGTCATAGGTAAAGCTGTTGTATCGTGATAGCCAGGGAAAGGGCAAAACAAATAACAAAAAGGTGGTATAAAGGTGATACATTTATAAATTAAGATAATCATAGCAAGCTTTCAGAACATTTTAGTTCCTTTTTCAAGCTGAAAATCTGGAAATTATACTGACAGTAAAATTGCCTGGATTAATATCACCTCTGCTAAACAGCACAAATACACACTCAACTCTCCATCGTACAATTAAGTAATGCCGCGTACCTACAGAATTAGCATGTCTCGCTTCCCCAGTGTACAGAACCCATCATATATTATTATATATAATTAAATACCTTTAGGTCACACCCAAGCCAGTGAGAAGCTAGATTATAACAGCTGCGCTAATGGAATGTGCGTCGCCAGCTTTAATTCCTTTTTACATATATTTCGGCTCAGAGCTGTATAGTTTAGAAGTCATAATAATAAAACTGTGATTGTCCCAGTGACTCGAGTTTGCTGGAATCAGAACTATTTACTGTGTGTAACTGTTGTTTGTTTGGTGTGACACTATGGGACATGTTTATTATGATTTCAGGTTCAGCTCAAGTAAAAGAAAGTAGAAAAAGGGCTAGTGAGTTCTTTATTTTGTGTGCTTGTTTTTTAACGATCCATGATAAAGAGCACCAAGTGTTTTTTCAATTTACCTCTCTTGTTTTTTAGGCCCCAAAATATTGGCAGCCCCACCTTTTTCGGACCAACGTTAAAGATAAAACATAGGCATGAAATAGACATTCGCCTCAAATCTCGCCATAATTAGCTGCCGGCTGCCTCTTCTTCCCATACACTCATGTGGGCCCATGAAGAGAAGCAATGATATAAGGTAAATGTAAATCGATGAATGTAATTAAATAGTATCTATGGTATTTCTAGTGTAGAACCTAGGATAAATTATACAGTAAGGGATCCTTTATCCGGAAACCTGTTCTCTCTCTGAATTACAGAGAGGTCATCTCCCATAGACTCAGTTTTATCCAAATAATCCAAATTTGTTAAATTGATTTCCTTTTTCTCTGTAATAATAAAACAGTACATTGCACTTGATCCAAACCAAGATATAATTAATCCTTATTGGAAGCAAAACCAGCCTATTTGGGTTTATTTAATATTTACATGATTTTCTAGTAGACTTAAAGGAGAAGGAAAGCCACTTAGGCTGTTTACTGCCAATAGATTAGCCACACTAGTGCAAGCTAGAACACTATATTTATTCTGCAGAATGCTTTACTATACCTGAGTGAACAACTCTAGAAATTCTTTCTGATTGTTTAGGGTACAGGAGACATAATGCTCCCTCATAAAACTGGGCTCAGATTACAGTTGGGAGGGAAGAGGGAGAAGGGAGGGGGAGAGGGAGCAAACTGAGCATGCTCATGCCCAGGGCAAAGAGGTTTAAAGGGGAATTCAAACCCCCCTGGGTGAACTTCATGAACTTCTCCCTCCGGGCTATTGCCCCTAAGTCACTACTTAACCCTTCATGCAGGTCCCCTCCAGTGATGTTCACAGTAGGACGCTGGTACTAATCTGCCTGCGCACAAAGTTCATGAAGTTTGCCGTTTGCGTGGGGGGTTGGAGTTACAGTAGAGCCTGGGGGTTGAATTCCCCTTTAAGCAGGAAAAAGGAAGTCTGATACAGAAGCCCGTGTGTACACAATAGAAGGAAATAAATGCTGTGTTTCTTTTGACAGAGGACTCAGAGCAGCATTACTTTATTTTATTGGTTTTATTGGTGTATTTATATAGGCTTTTCTGATAAAACTCACTTAGTTTTAACCTTACTTTCTCCTTTAAAGGTATGAAGAGCCAAATTACAGAAAGATCCATTATCCCTAAACTCCCAGGTCCCGAGCATTCTGGATAACAGGACTCATACCTGTATCTAGCTGATATGCTATACTTATTTATTCAGCTTTTATATCCCTCCCTTAACATCCTTTGGAACATAAAGGGGCAGATTTAAAAAATTCGAAATTCGACCAGGGAATAGTGGAGAATTCAAAAAATTTGAATTCAAATTTTTTTAGCGCAATTTGATCAATCGAATGATCGAATTTTCGAAGATTTTTAACCGATCGATCGAATTTTTCCTATTTGATCTTAGGGAATGATCCCCATTTCGGTAGGTTTAATCTGGCGAAGTAGGGGATCGAATTTAAATTTAAAGGGAAAGTATTCGACAATCGAATTTTTGAGTATTCGAATAAAATTAAATTAGAATATTCGAATCATTCAAATTCGAATATTCAGTGGTAGAATTTGCCTAATTTACATATTCGAAATTCGAATTTGAATCTTTTTGAAAATTCGATTGAATATTGGAATCCTTCATGTGAATACATGTGAATTTATTAAATCTGCCCCAGATTTTTAACTTAATGTGTCCTTTGGGATGATGGCACTTGATGATCAGGGTATTATGGGTAAGCTCTGTGCAGTTTTTGCTTCCAACATCTCTAAATGATGGTTCATTTATCCCCCCCTCCCCATCTCAAAGAAGAGAAGGTCCTTCTGTTTACAGTCATAGCGCTATACATGAATAAAAATAATGAAAAGACAATTTGCAGTGTCCTTGCATCTCCTGCATACAGTACGTTGTTGTGGAGTGCCTGTTACATGCCTTTGAACATTCATTTCCCCATTGCTTGTGGATAAATCCGTTTACATGCAGTCCGCATCTACTTTGCAAAGAGCTGTGCTGGGAATTGAACTTAGCAGCCCCCTGTACTTCCATACAGAATGGGTTCTGTGCCAGCTCTGTTCAAGCCGATTGTGCATTAAGCACCCTTCTTCCTTTTTTTTGTTAATAAAGGGTTTAATTTTAAACATTATAATTTGCAATGGAATCACGGGGAAAAAATGAATAACGTTGCAGAGCGGTTTCCTGCCAGAAGCTACTGAATTATTCAGTTTTTTGTATCAGACCCGCAAATTATTTCTCTGCTGTGGAATGTAATTAGATACTGTAAATTGGTTACATTTAAGAAAGCAATGGGAATATTTTGGCTCCAGTACAACTACACATTGAACGAGTTTTATTAACTCCCTATTGGTGTCAGCAGAGCTTTCCTTTGAAAGGATCGAAAGGACATTATTTAAACTGTGTAATTCATTTTTTTGTTTGTGTCCTTTACCTCTCTTTAAGTTAAAGGTGCTCAAATCTGGTTGTTAGTGATGGGCGAATTTATTTGCCAGGGTCGAATTCGCGGCGAATTCCAGCGAAAAAACGAGTCGCGCGCCGAAAACGACACGACGCGCCGAAAACAACGCAAATTTTTCGGTGAAGCGAATCGCGGGACATTCGCCCATCACTACTGGTTGTGCAGTCTGGCCAATGTCTAACCCAATACTAGAAGTTTTATTTGTGTTCATTCCTAGTTAAATATCAGGTCTGCAATAATTTAATTTGATGTATTAGTAAATGTACTGTAACCTTATCATTTTGCTGATGCCCATTAAATAACATTTCGGGTTTGGGAGCCCATAGGCTGCTGGGTCAGCGTGCCCCGCCCACATACACAACATCTGCGTCTCTAATTGGCCATGTTGCTTTGATTAATTTGCAGATTATTTTTTTTAATCTTTTATTACCTCCAAATATACTCGTAAGTGATTTTCTAAACATGCATTGCAATGTGTCTGGCCGCACATAGGAGCTGACACACTTATTGGTTTTATATGAGTTATAAATTGGTTATTTGGGTTATTCACACTTTTAACAAAATTACCGAAGGAAGGTTGAGAACCATAGCGCGATTTTCTAAATAAATGAGGATCACAGTTTGGCAGATATGGTTCTCCAGAGGGATAATGTTGATTTACCTCCAAATGATAATCAGATCCCTTCAATAGTGATGGGCGAATCTATCCCGTCTCGATTCGCCGAAAAATTAGTGCATTTCCAGCGAAATTGCGAATTGGCAAAAAACTTGCAAAACGAGTTGCGTCACGTATTTGACGCACGTCGCATCATTTTCGTCTCATTTTTTGACGCCAGCGAATTTTCGGCAGGTGAATTTCCATAGGCGTTTCACAAATTTATTCACTGGTTGCGAATTGCAGGAATTCGCTGCAAATTCGCGCCTGCTGAATAAATTCTGCCATCACTACCCTTCAATTGAATCCTAGTCCACACACACAAGCACACTGGGATGTATGGGAGTTCCAGTCCCAGTTAAAGGGCAACTAAAGTCTAACATAGAATTATGTTAGAAATGTTGTATTTTGTATACTAAATATAAAAATAAACTTACTGCACCACAAGCCTAATAAGACAAATGATTTATGCTTTCAAAGTTGGCCACAGGGGGCTGTCATCTTGTAACTTTGTTATACATCTTTGCAAGACCAAGACTACGCAAATGCTCACTCTTTTTTTTTAAGCGAATTTTCGTCAGGCGAATTTTCGCTGGCTTTTCGCGAATTTATTTGCCAGTGGCGAATCGTGGGTATTTGCCGGGAATTCGTCCCTGGCGAATAAATTTGCCCATCACTAGTCCTGGGAAGTAATGTTGGGGGCTCCCCCCTGCCATTTGAAAGTATGATTATTTCCCTGCAGAGCAGTTAGGGACCATCTGAAGTTTCCTATCTGCAGCTGTCAGAGCAAGTAAAACGAAGGGAGAATTTCACTGCATAAAGTCAGGTTTATTATAAAAACACTAGACATTTTTTAATTAAAGGATAATGGATATAGATGTCTTTTTCATTAAATAAAGTAAAAATTGGATTTTATTTGTTTGCCTTTACTTCCCTTTTAAGGTTATCATCTTCCCTCCCTTCTTGCACCCATGAAACCACTTATTAAAGGGGTGGTTCACCTTAACATTAACTTTTAGGATGTTATAGAATGGCCAATTGGTCTTCTTCATCATTTTTTTTTTTATAGTTTATTTAATTATTTGCCCTTTTCTTCTGATTTTTTCCAGCTTTAAAAGGGGGGGGGGGGTCATCAGCTTGAAAAAGATACTAAAATGTTCTGAAAGCTTGCTATATTAGTTAGCCAATAAAGTATCACCTTTATACCACTTTATTTTTATTTCAAAAGGGCTGCACTATAACATGACCCCATCTAAAAAAACAAAAGATCTGTAAGGCTAAAAATATATTGTTATTGCTACTTTTTATTACTCTCCTTTCTACTCAGGCCTTTCCTCTACATAGTCAAATCAATGCAGGTTTGCTGAAAATTGCGAACTGGAGAGCTGCTGAATAAAAAGCTAAATGACCTAAAAACCAGAAATAATAAAAAAAAGTGAAAACCAATTACAAATTGTCTCAGAATATCACATCATACTAAACGTTAACTCAAACCTCTTTATTGCTCAGAAGCCACATTATTTTTTTTTGTTTTTTTTTTGCATTACTGTATCAGTGGCCCTACTAACTTCCATTTACACATATAGCAGTAACCCCATGTCTTTTTATTTTCCTTACATTTAGCTACTTTAGGATATATGAATAGCCAAGCAGCATAATTAGTTCTGCTGAGCTCAATTGGCTTGAGTCCCTTCTCAGATCTGTTAATTATGTCACTAGTATGTTACCAGTGTAACCAGACATACAAGGTAAGTGTTTTCCACAATAAATATATCACAATTCAGTTGTCCATTCACCATCAGCTGTCCCTTCACTCTCAGCAAAGCCAAGAAAACTAAACAGTCAGCTTCCAGCACTTTCTTATTCCCAGAACAAAGATAAAGAGCCAGATCTATTAGCAGGCCTGTATCAGACAGCAGACAGTGCTCACTTAATGCAGTCTTTGTGCAGAAGGCTGTTAACAAGCTCTTGTTGCTCAATTATTAAAAAGACATGACTTGCTAAAACTTGGGAGGAGTTGGAGACACTCTCTAAGAGAGAGAACGGGGGTATTGAATGGCATTGTTTGCCTTTGCACACAGCAGAAAGAGTGAAAGTGGTTATTTTTAGAGAATGTCTTTAATAAAGCTCAGATGCACTTGTTAATGGGCTAGAATAACATTTCATTTACTGCATCTTCTCTTGTCTTGTAGTAATGAAGAATGAATACCATGCTTTGCATAGATTATCTAGAAGAAAAGATTTAGTCTTCAAGGCAATGGATAAGGGGGGGTGCGGTGGAAGTAATGTCAGTGGAATATTATATTGGGGAAATTCTTAGGCTGGTGTTGGATGGGAATATGTATAAAAAGTTATAAAAAGAGATAGAAAAGATAGAATAGCCAACTTGGTCCAAAATGCCAGAGAGTTGGAAGTGATTGATAGTGATCTTGCATTGTATCTAATACAGGAAAACCCGGTCTAACCTTCCCGAAGATTATTCTACCTGATAAATAAATATGGTTGGTAATAATGTGGAGTATCTCTACACCTCCATCCCACAGGATGGGGGTGTGGAGGCAGTCGGACTCTATTTGGAACAGGATGAAACCCTGGATGGGTAATTTCAGTACATTACAGTATGCCCACATTTCAAGTTTACCAGACCCATAGGCGATTGCGTTTCTTGATACGAAGGTCAATATAGCTGGGAATAAGTTATATACAGATGTGTTTACTAAAGAAACAGATAAAAACCCTTTGCTTCATTTCTCTTTGTTCTCTCCAGCACAAATAAAAAGGCCACTCCCAAAAATCACAATTTACCCATGTTAAATGGATAATATCTGAGGAAAATCTATCCCAAAAAAAGCTGGATGAAATGACAGACAAACTCATATCTAGGAAATACCCCAAAACAGTGATAAAAAACAAAGGGGGGGGGGTGGAAAAATTTGACATAGATGTCTTATTGACTAAAAAAAGAGAAAACATAAAACATAATATTCTATTTATTTCTGTATATACAGTAATAAACATTGGATCATTTTGAAAACAAATTTGGACAAAATACCAGCTTTTCAGGATCCACTTGTGATGTCATATAAAAAAGCCCGTACAATTGGATCTATGTAAGTAAAGGCTGATATTGGCTCTGGGAGGGAAAGTCGACAGAGTGTGTTACGTCCAGTTAAAAAGGGTACTTTTCCTTGTTGTTAATTGCTGTAATAATATACAAAGAGAAGAAGCAATTTATCACCCTAGAAGTGGTATCCCTGTTCCGATGTCTGGCCATTATTCATGTACCACCACACATGTGATTTTTGCTATAAAATGCCCATGTGGCTTAGTTTACGTGGGTCAGGGTTCACTTATGGCCAGAGATAGGATCAGGGAAGATAAATCAGCAATAAAGTGCAGAAGGATGGCCTGTAGCCAAACATTTTGTAGAAGAAGGACATACTGTACAACAACTGAGATTTCAGGTAGTAGATGCAGTCCCCAGTATAAGAAGGCAATAGAGTGAAAAAGTTTCTGTATAAGGAGGCATGGTGGATCCGAAGACTGGAAAGTCTATCTCCAAATGGGTTAAACATGGAGTATGATCTATCTCCTGATAATTTATGTTTTTAACTCGGTTTTAACTATCTTGTTCACAGCTTGTTTACATATACAGTTTGGCTACTTTTGAAATATGGACTTCCAATTGAAACTGTATCAGATAAGTGTGATACTTATGTTACTAATTAATGCCTTTGGGATATTATGTTGTGATACCACCAGGTGGTGCTGTAAAAAAAAAGGATAAATAGGAGATTTTGTACACTGATATGTTAGTTTAATAAAGAGCCCAGTTAGGCTTGAAATGTTGCTGTGTGTTGCCCTGCAAATTAGGAATTAAAACCACGGAGTGCTGCCCATTTCCATTGGCTGCAGAGCCAGAACCAGGGGTAGGCAGACGACACATAGACAGGAACACATAGACAGGACTAATAGGGGTTTTGCAGAATTGTTCACCCAATCAAACCAAAACACTTCTCACATTCCTTCTATATTTAAAGGAATAAAATGCCCTGCCACCTTCTTTTTTTCCACACATTATATCCCTTTAAAGGCATATGTACGGTCAACTTTTTGGCCATTAGTCAGAACACTTATTATGAGCTCAGGCCAAAACGCATTAAAAACCCAACTTTGATCTGCAATATTCAATCATGTATTCATTGTACTGTATTGTGACTGCTATCAGTCAGCAAGAGCTGCATCTCCTTTTGTCGTATGACAAACATGTACTTTAGTGCCCGCAGGAAATCTCCACTTCTGTGGGTGATAAATTGCCCGAAAATGCCTACTTGTCCACATCCATTTGCATGTTAACATCACTGAGCTTTCCCCTGATGTCACCACCTAGCCCTCTGATGTCACATAACAGCCCCTTATCCCTTTGTCCAGATTTTAATGCCAGAAAACGTGGCAAACCTATTCAGTATTAAAAGACACAAGTCCTTTGCATTTATTAACACCGTAATGTTTGCTCCAGTCCTTTATAACTGTGGTACTTGCAGCAACTTTGGCTCCAGATCTGTAGGACCTGTTTGGGTAAAGATATTGTCCCTGCAGCTCCCTCTGCTCCAATGTTAATCCAGCCCTAGTTTTAATATAAAAAAACAAAATTATACAATTCTTTTGTGACATTGTTGTAATGCCATGTTTCTGATTTATGTAGAATTAGATCCACAAAACAGTCAATTGAGTAAAGTGGTGGGTGCGTTCCTCACATGAATGTTGTCAGAGAGTCTTTTTTGTGACATAAACATGAATTTCTTTCTATTCATAGCTACTTGTTTATATCTGTAACCTTTTGCTGCACCAGCAGCCGGTTATTATATTAAAATAAGCTGAACCTATTATTCTCCGTCTGTTAAGAAAGTAAATGTCAATATCCTAACCATTGGCTAAGCTAGGTTTATAACAAATTATACCTTTCTATACAATGGCATGCTATGTAATTATTTTAGCTGTGAATATATTGTTCCATGCTAAAACAATTTAGGGCAAAACAGTTGCTCTAAAATTGCAGTGACTGAAAGTCGGCACAGTAGCAGCCCACCCACGTGCCACGCATTGCAGAGAAAAGCCACAAGGAGCTTAGATTTATGGTTTCTCTGTATCGGATGAAAACAAAGCTGATGCTGGACCATTCCAATTTCATCTTCTCCAAAAGCTTTCTCAAGGGAATATTCCTTGCTGGCTGATGCTCCAATATGCTCCAATCTGAATCACATGAATAATATAAGATTAGATACTTGCTCGCTGAAAGCAATCTCCAATAGCAGCAATACCCATGCTGTAACAATAATACTAACATCCCTTTATAAATATGTTTGTCAATATTTAAGTACAGTATACTTATATTATGATGTGTAGACAGTCACATTCTAGGAGAATTTGTAATTGGTTTCACATTTTTATGTTACTTATTTTTGTTCAGCAGCTCTTCATTGTGGAATGTAGCATCTACCTGGTAGGTAGGGGCCATTTAACCCTAGCAACCAGGCAGTGGTTTGAATAAGAGACTGTAGGATGAATAGGGGAGGGCTGGAATAAACAATAGAAATAACATTGTAGCTTTACGGAGCAGTAGAGCAATTTTAGCTGGTGGGGTCGGAGACTAATAGTTTAAAAACGATGTGAAGACGCATGCGCAGTTGAAGTGGATTCCCCAGCTGTGCATGGACCTGCAGGATCCGTGTCGGCGTACAGACCCAAAGAGGTTATGAATGGACAAAAAATGGTGCCCAGGGACTCCAGTGTGCTGCTTGGCTTTTTGAGCTCAGGATTTCAAATTGTAGTACTTATCTCGGTAATACACTGACTGTGCAGGGATGAAGAATCATCAACATACATAGCAAGTTAGGCTGAAGAAAGACACACGTCCATCAAGTTCAACCTTTTGACTATTTTTTTTAACCTGCCTAACTGCTAGTTGATCCAGAGGAAGGCAAAAACCCCAATTTGCCTCTGGGGGGGGGGGATCTTCCATAACCCTCTATTCCCTCACTTGCTAAACACCATCCAACCCCTTCTTAAAGCTATCTAATGTATCAGCCTGTACAACTGATTCAGGGAGAGAATTCCACATCTTCATAGCTGTAAAAATACCCCTTCCGAATATTTAGGCAATCAAGAATATGAAAAGACAATTTTTCACAAAGCGTATTGTTTACACACATGGATAATGCCTTGGATTGTTGGGTTACCAGACCTGACCCAATTGGGCTCTTATCAACTGCTGAAATCCTCATAGGCGATGTAAGGGGAATATTATACATTTCTGTGAAGGCAGCATCTAAGAAATTCCTCCCAGCCCCAGAATCCACCAAGTCCCAGACTTTAACTGAACCCCCAGGCCAGGACAAAAAGACAGGTACCACATTTTGAGAGGTGAAATGGAGCTCCCCTTCTCAATTTAGGTTTGATATTTTTCCTGCCTCTTGGGACAATTTTATTAAGGAAATTACCCTTATGCCCACAATATATGCACATACCCAGGGACCACCTTGGGGGCCCTTTCCTCAAAGGACAAATGAGTAACCCCCAATTGCATGGATTCCCCCTGAGGACTAGGAAACAAGGGAGTTGGTGATTCGTCATTATTACATATAATAGGGAAATGTACCTCAATCAGCCCGCCTTTCTCTTTGCCGCCTATCAATTTGGATGGCTAACTTCATAAGGTCATCCAAAGTGGCTGAAGGAGGGTAATTAACCAGGCTGTCTTTGACAGAGCTAAAAAGCCCCACCCGGAATTGGCTACGAAGAGTTGTATCATTCCACCCCGTCTCAACTGACGGAATTCCGTACAGTACTCCTCAATTACTCTTTTCCCGTGACGGATCCGGGTCATCGTATAACATGGCCATGGTAGCAAAAAATGCTTCTAGGGAAAGACGGGCAGGTTCAGAGTGGGGGTAATCTTAGTGCCCAGACACATGGCGGTGTCCACGCCGGAGGCACAGGCTGCATCCCTGCCGGCTACTAGACCACCAGGGTGAGTCCTTACAGAAAGGCCAAATCTTAGCAACTTTTTAACTAGCCATAATTTTTTGGCCTTCGTGATTTTTTAATTGATAGCCTGCTTCTTCTGACTTTCCAGATTTCAAATTGGGGTCACTGGCCCCATCTAAAATTCAATTGCTCTGTAAGGCTACAAATTTATTGCTAGTTTTTATTACTCATGTTTCCCTCTCCTATTAACTCTGTATTTATGTACCAGAGGAATGCTTGCTTGGAAGGTGTACAAACTGTGCACAAGGCAACATAGAAGATTATAAAAGCTTGGATTATTGCAATAATTATAAGGATAAAAAAATTGAGGTGGGAGATATCGGGCTAATACAATCGTAGGCCCTAAGGCCAAACAATCGGATAACAATTCTGAAAATATAGGCAGTCGGACCAAGGACCGCATCTACAAACTGGTGTAATCCTCGACCTGACGGGATTTTTAAACCTGGTCAATCGATGGCCAGATATTGATTGGGGAAGCCCGGTTGGAGGGCCCCCATATACTGCCCAATAAGCTGCCAATTTGGTCTGCCTGCAGCTTATCTTGGCCTGTGTATGGCCAGCTTAAGTCATGACTTCCAGCAAATCCTATGAGGGTAAATCTGTGCAGAGCTGAAGTTAGTCTCATTGGTTTTAAAGCCATACACAGTCTGTAGTGCATGCAGTAACTGGTCAACCAGAATGCCCAATAATTAAATTGCAGTCTTTAGTAGAATTCAGCTAGGGAATGGAAGTCTTTCATTTTCTGCAAATGTGTGACCAGGTGTTGTATTTAAAATAGCTACAATAAATCCCCAGAGAGCCGAACTGAATGATTCCTGTTTGCATTAGGACCCTATTTGCTTATTTGTTTATTCCAGGCCATTTTATTTTATAGAAAGGTATATTAGCTATACATGCACAACACACAATAAACCATAGTGATGCCCATAAGGCAGATTGTGAGATCTTTAACTAGTGACTGTTATAGAACAACACACAAGATTAGCAGGCAACACGCTTCATTAATTATTCCTCTAGGGTACCTGCAATTGGTTTGCTTAATGAGTTATTAATAGTTGTTTATAATTTAGTTTAAAGAGAAAAAAAAAAGCTCTTCCCCGGGGCCACAAAGCATTTTTCAGTGTAAGTATTACAGCAAACAGTGCAATTGCAGCAGATTTGGGGCTGATATACTTGATGAGTCAAGTTGAGAGGTGGAAGCTGGAAGCACCCATTTAGATACTGTTGTGTTTTGTAGCTGAGGATGGGGAGAGTAGAACAGTGCTTTATTAGCAGGTTCATGCAGCCATTACATAACAGCAGTAAG
>CM044447.1:111700425-111714854 GCA_024363595.1 Xenopus borealis | reverse complement strand
ATTTTGGGGAAAAAACTTTCCCATGACAGTATCCCTTTAAAGTAGACAATAGCATTTTAGCTTGACTATCTCCTGCCCTGACAGGATAATGCTATGCTGTTCTATCACTTGTTACAGATCTCTAACGTTGCCTTGAAATCCCTCCCTTCAGAATTGCTTCTCAAGCGCAGAGTCTAAAAATGATCATCTCTTGACAGCAGAACTGTTGGGGCCCATCACGGCCAGAACGACTGCAGTGCATTAATAATGAAAGCACATTTCAGCTTCTTTACTCAATAGTTTTGCAGGAAGGAGGGTGGCTTTCCATTTTGGTTCTCAGTGTAAAAAAAAAACACAGTTAAATAATTAATTGTGGCATATTTTCTATCACTTAGGAAAGCTGGAGTTGAATGTTGTACCTGAAGCTCCCAGAATCCTTCAAGATCAGCTTAGACATCTATAACTGTTTAGAGGGTGTTAAATGGAAACTATACTCCTGAACAATGCAGGTAGCTGTAAAAATACATTTTATAAAACAGCTTCTATATGCATAAAACTGCTTCTCAATAAACAATGTTCATACTAATATATGTATTTTAGTAGTATATGCGAGCTGTTAACCCTCAGTAGAAAATAAGGGCTGCCTCCTTGGGTCCTACCGTTCACAATGGAAGATGTAAGAAGATCTCTCTGTGGTGCTGGCGAGAAAAACCCTGCATTACTCTGGGAGTATATCTATCTAAATAGCTAAATAAATATATATATATATTTTCTTTTTTCTTTTTTAATCCTTAAAGGGGTTGTTCACCTTTGAGTTAACTTTTAGTATAATGTAGAGAGTGATATTCTGAGACAATTTGCAATTGGTTTTCATTTTTTATTGTTTGTGGTTTTATAGTTATTTAGCTTTTTATTCAGCAGCTCTCTAGTTTGCAGTGTCAGAAATTTGGTTTCTATGGTACAAATTACCCTAGCAACCCTGCATTGATTTGAATAAGAGACTAGAATAAGTAAGTGATAAGTTGTTGTGGTATTGTCACCTTGAAACAAACTTTCAGTAATATTAAAATCTGTATTTATTTGTAAATATAACTGCTACTGAATCCTCTTCTATTCCATATCCAGGAGTTCTGAGCTTGCATCATTTTTAAACACTTCTTCAGCCTACATTATGAGACTTTTTTTTTTAAAGGGCATGTGCCACTTTAATGGCACTGTATGTCATGTAAATAGACACATCTCTAAGTACGAGGATGAGTTTGAGGTAAAGGATGTTTTCTGTGATTATAAGGCATTGCTTTATACTAAAGACTACAACGGAGCTTTATAAATACACCATGTACTTTATACCAACGGTTGCTTGGGTATAGACTATTTTCGAATAGATCTGCATTCCATTACAAGAAATCCCCACTTTAGGAGAAGCCTTTTCCCTATTCTTCCTCGTTAAAATGAATTTATTCAGCAGAAAAAAAGGATTAAGTAGGATTTGACTTATCACTTTTATTTCTGGGGTAAGTCTTTGCCTAAAGACATGAATGATGTTTCTTTATCTTTCTAGGCCAGTAAAACATGTGGGACAAAGCCAGCATAGTCTCTCTTTCTCTCAGACACAATCGGAAAACGGAAGCCATGGCATTACTCACAACTCTTCAGAAATAATTCTAAGCATCTACAATGCACAGGCCTTTTACAATGCCATCAGCACTTAGGCCTCAATTCTGAAACTGATGGGCTATGTGAGCCATTAAATCAGAAAACAGAAAACAAAGGGCTTGAAAAACATCAAATAAATATTGTATCTAATATATACAGGTATGGGATCCCTTATCCAGAAACCTGTTATCCAGAAAGCTCCGAATTACAGAATGGCCATCTCCCATAGACTATAATGAAATAATTCCAATTTTTAAAAAAAATTATTTCCCTTTTCTCTGTAATAATAAAACAGTAGCTTGTACTTGATCCCAACTAAGATATAATTAATGCCTATTGGGTTTAATTAATGTTTACATGGTTTTCTAGTAGACTTAAAGTAGGAAGATCTGAATTACGGAAAGATCTGGAAAACCCCAGGTCCCAAGCATTCTGGATAACAGGTCCCATACCTGTATATATATCAGAGCCATGAAGGTCTTGTAAATTATCCAAAAATGGTTCTTTGCGATGTCATCAGCTAGCATCGGTCCTTAGTGATGTCATTCCTGTCACATGATTCAATGATATTTGCATATTATAATAAATAATGTAGCCCCGTGAAATATAAGGATGCAATTATGGGATCTGTTGTCTGGAATGCTCGGGACCTGTAATTTGGTGCCTTTATATGGTCATGGAACAATTTGGTGACTTATATATGTATATATTTTACATAGGGGTACAATAAATACTGATATTTATTTATTTGTGCTCATATCATATACCTCCTTAGAAAGCATTGCCAGAAACGTATGGGTGTTGCACCGAAGTTGTGCTTCAGTTACAAAAATCCCAAGATGTTGCATACTCACACTAAATTTATTGTTCGACAATCAATGATTGCTGTACAATAAAGCAATTCATTGTGGAATCATGTTGAGATGTAGCCATTCGAGTTAGCCATTCGAAAAAAATGTAAAAAATTTAAAGTTTGGTGATAGCTTTTATTGGCTAACTGAATAAGTAACAATTGCAAGCTTTCGGAGCACACATGTGTGCTCCGAAAGCTTGCAATTGTTACTTATTCAGTTAGCCAATAAAAGGTATCACCAAACTTTACATTTTTTACATTATTGTGGAATTATGTAATTCAATATGAGCATGCTCCATCTTTAAATTTTTACAAACAGATTTTTCTGCATATGAATTTTTCAATTTATTGAGAGCAACGATGCCCATAGCAACTAAGAAGAAAAATAAGTAAATGCTAGCTTCTGATTGGTTAGTGTAGGTTACTAGACAGTGGCCACTTTGCAAGTTTTATTTCATTACCCAGTAAGTTGTGAGGCCAAACATCTGACCTTGTGGCCAGCAGTAAATTTTATTTGACTTGGTGGGAACTAGCTATTGACACTAGGGTCATAGCTAGCAATGACAATGGTAAGAATGATTTATGTATTTTCAAGCTATTCAAGCTATTTCCAGGGTCTGTGTTTACTAAATCTCAAAAAATGCAAGTTTTTTTTTTTTTTTTAAACTCTTAATAATTTTTTTTTAAACCGACAATGGTTAAGGAAACATAAATCCAGGATTTGGTTTGTACGTAATTCATCCAGGATTCAGCCTTTTTTAGCAGGATTGTGATTTGGCTGAATGCTTGTGCCGGGCCAAACCAAATCGGATTCCTGATTTGCATATGTTAATTAGGGGCAGGAAGGTAAATCACTACACAAAGCACGGAAGTAAAAATTGTAGTGTAACATATAGTGGCTGTAACATATATGTCTATTATACGTCTAACTTCGTGCTGTATGCAAAGGCATCGCTAGTGTAAATGCGCTTTGCCTGGCGAAATTACGGCAGCGCAACTTCTCTACCGTTTGCCTCTCTGAGTGCAACTTCGCATTTTAGTGAATTAGCAGCGGGCTGGTGAAAATTCACCTGCCAAAGTGTGGCGAAGCCATCGCTAGCACATTTTCGAAGCTTTGTGAATTTGCCCCATAGAATCTAATCACTAGACCTGCATTTCTCTTCTTTGAAAAGCACACTGATCCTGGGCACACATTTAATCTGAATTCATACTCTAACAAAACCTGGGTCAGACTGGGCCGGCGGGTCACTGGGGGAAAAAACCTGGTGGGCCCCCTCTCCCGATCTGCTGGTCCAACAAAAAAAAAAAATCTGCGGTGGCGTCCAGAACCGTTCGTGCATGTACGCCTCTCCGTTTGCGCAGGGCCCCAGGGTTTGTTATCCTGTGGGTGGTGCATACGGTGTCACAGTAGGGGTGCCCCCAGTCCAACACTGAACAAAACCCTAAATAATTGGAGATTGGACAACAACTAGCAAACAAGTCTCCTAAATGGGATTACATCTAACCTATGGAGTCATCACCAGTTAGGGCAGCAAGCAGTGCCGGGCTGTGCTCACAGGTCGCCCTAGGCACCCGGTTGGATACCCCCGCCCTGTGTGCGCGCACATGCATGCGCTCGGAATAGTGTGCGCAGGCGTGTGCTCGGTATGGTGCGTGCAGGCAAATGCTCAGAACTGAGAGCATGTACAAGTGCGTAAAGACAAGGAAGAGAAATAAAGGGGAAGGGTATAGGAGGGCGTGACAGAGGGAGGGGGAAGTGCTGGAGGGAGGAGGGGGCGAGAGCGAGCAGCAGGGGAGCAAGCAGTCTGGACTAGCGGGTAGGCAGAAAATGTTTGAGTAGGTACCTGCCCAGCACCCCCACATCTTTGCACCCTAGGCAGGTGCCTCTTCTGCCTACCCCTAGTTCTGGCCCTGGCAGCAAGGTTCCCTCAAAGAAAGCAACTCCCTTCTATGAAAAATCCATTTTAACTAGACGAGAACACTGATGGTGCAATATAGAAAACGATTCATCGAAAAGAAGGGTGAATGTTTAATTTAAAATAAACTGCCTAGAGACGGACTATTTACTCAGAAGGGACATCAGTGTCAGTTCCAAAATTCTAAATCACTACTAAAAGCTTCAAATGGTAAAAAAACAAAGGCATTCAGTTCTAAAGCACACAAGGCATGTGATTAAAAGCAATTTATGAAAATAAATGGCCATCACTGGCTATTGTGCAGGAAATAAACAAAAAAGAATAGCATCCACAAACTAATATTTGCTTACCCTGAGCAGGATTTAGTCTAATGAACAGCCTGAACAATAGAAATCATGCTATTATTTCCAATAACGCATGCACCCGTACTGGCCACTTGAATTTCTCAGTAGTATGCTCTTGTGGTGCCCTTAAGAGCCCTTAAGCTTTTAATGAAGCTGCCATTAAAAAATACAAATAATTAGAATGCCTTTCTGGCCTATCTGAGTGCTAGTGCTATTTACTGGCAGCATTAGCAGTGTTATTCTACAGACTAAACATTGTCAGTAGATGCTAAAAGCAATTATTAAAGGTGCAGTACACCTTTCCATACTAAAAAGTCCTTTGCTGCAACCTAGAGTCCTGCGCGGGTCCATATTTTGGGACCCGTAACCCACAAACTGCAATCCACAACCCAGACCCGCATTCTTACCTGTGACCCAACCTGCAAATACCTTATCCGCAACCCGGACCCGTAACCCACTGACCATCAGGAAGTGATGTAATTGTAAACCGGAAATGACATCAATGGAAGTAGCCGTGATCAGAAAAAAAGGTGTAAAACAGGAAGTGCTGTCATTGTAAACCGTACGTGACATCATCGGAAGTAGACGTGCTCAGAAAAGAAGATCTGTAGCCCGACCCTCAACCCACAAACCCGCAGAACCACCAGTCCGCTTCTATACCCGCACCCGGAACTTCTACATGCAATCCCGCTGCAGGACTCCACCGCAACCTACCTACAAAGGGAGGTCGCTGCATGAAGAGACTTACAACTTTTGTATTTGGCTGCGGATCTGGGCCCATAGGGTCAGGGGCCCACCGGGTTTTTTCCCAGTGTCCCGCCGATCCAGTCCAAGCCTGCAAACAGGGGTGATCCTGGCCCCTTTGCAGCATGAGGAGGCTTGCTGCTGTTTGAAAACTTGAAATTTGTCTCAAAGTTACAAGAGGGGCATTTTTACCACCCCTGGTAACCAGTGGGCTGCGACCTCCTGAGGGAGTTTCTCAACTCAAAATCAAAAAATGGTCCACACCTCCACAAAAATAGCTAAAAGTCCCCCTTTGTTAATCACTAGTGGAAAAATACACAAGAACAAGTAGAGGCATCCCCACCTAAAGCATTTTGGAGTCATCTAGTCCTTACTCTCGTCCCCTCAATGACCCTTACCTCCCCCTAAGTGGCAATTAGTAAAAGGCACATTATGCAAAAATCTTATTAGAACCTCACAGCCTGCATCTAAAGTTAATCTGTAAATCAGTTTATAGTTTTATGTAAACTATCGTTTTCTCAAACAATTTGAAATGGGTCTTGATGTAATTTTGGGTTTTCTGAATTATTTTGCTTTGTTAGCATGTATTTTTAGAGTGCAACCATATTGCACAACACTGTAAAATAAATGCATTGGTACAAAGAAATCACATGAATTACATACACGTAACATACAAAGTTACCTCCTAACAACCAGTACCGCTAGAAAAGGTGAGGAAGGCCCTGTGCAAAAGAGCTTGTGATCTAAAAGGGGAGGAGAATGAGACACAAGGTGTGAGAGTGGGCAAGATCAGAAATAAGCAGGTGTTTCTCTAAATAAGTGTGTCTTAAGAGATCTTTTGAAAGCAGAAAGGTTGGGAGAAAGTCAGACAGACGCTGGGAGAGAATTCCAGAGAAGGGGGGCAGCCCTTTTGAATGTGAGTATGTGAGGAGGTAATTAGAAGTTGAGGAGCAGGTCAGAAGAAGAGAGTAAAAAGGGTTTGGGTGAGTATCTATAGATGAGTTCAGAGATGTAGGGTGGGGCAGAGTTATGAACTGCTTTGAAAGTCAGGGTCGTTAATTTGAATTTTAGTCTTTAAGGCAGTGAAAGCCAATGCAGAGACTATCAGATTGGCATGGCAGAGGAGGAGTGGTTGCTAAGATGTAGAAGCCTGGCGGCAGTGTTCATTATGGACTGGAGAGGTGACATTCTCTGGCAGGGAAGGCCAATTAACAGAGAGTTACAGTAGTTTAGATGTGACATGATGAAAGTGTGAATGAGAATATTGGCAGCATCTTCATGATAAATTAGTGTGTTTTGGATATGTTCCTAAGGTGAAAGTGACATGATTTAATAAGTGACTGGATATGAGGTGTGAAGGACAGGGCAGAATTTAGGAAATTCCCAAGGCACCAGGCCTGGGGAGACTGGGTGATAGTGGAAATGTTAGCTATGATAGATACTTCTGCGTGTATTAGTTATGGGAATGAAACCATTTCCTCATCAGCATAGAGCATATCTTTCTCTTTTTGAACCATCTGATACCACGCCATTAGTTCACAGAAAACAGCAAATGCAATCTTTCAGAAACAAATATGTCCTTGTCCAGAAAACAAGCATCAAATATTGCACGAAATTGCCTTTTTATGATGACGACATGTTAAAAAATAATGGTTTTGTTCCCTCGTTATTTCCGACACAGATTCCACATAACTTAAATGGTGTTTTTTTTCAGTAAATACTACATTTCTCAAGCTAGATAATTACTATGCTTAAGAGATAATATTTAGAAGGAATAGCAAGATCAGTAACCATGGCTACTGTATTACTACGTGATGGTTTAATAATTGGTGTTCACTGTGCAATGTGGTCTAATAAGAAACTATTTCAATGAACTAGATTTGTGTTTCTTTAAAGGCTGAAAACCCCACACAAAGCTGACTTAACACTAGGAAACTTTATTATACAGGTATGGACCTATTATCCAGAATGCTTGAGACCTGCAGCTTTCCGGATAACGGGTCTTTGGATCCTCACACCTTAAGACTACTAGAAAATCACATAAACATTCAATAAACCCAATGGGCTGGTTTTGCTTCCAATAAGGATTAATTATATCTTAGTTACAAACTACTGTTTGATTATTATAGGGAAAAAGGAAACCATGTTTAAAAATTCATTGATTATAATGGAGTCAATGGGAGACAACCTTTCAGTAATTTGCATCTTTCCGGATAACGGGTTTCCGGATAACTGATCCCATACCTGCACCACTTTTTGTTTTGTTAAAGGGATACTGTCATGGGAAAACATGTTTTTTTTTTTTTTTTAAACGCATCAGTTAGTGCTGCTCCAGTAGAATTCTGCACTGAAATCCATTTCTCAAAAGAGCCCAGCTGCCCCTGGTCACGTGACTTGTGCCAGCACTTTAGGAGGGAACTACTTTCTGGCAGGCTGTTGCTTTTCCTTCTCAATATAACTGAATAGTACTCAGTGGGACATGGGTTTTTTTTTTTTTAAACTTGTTTTTATTAAAGATAAGTATGCATAACATTATCATAGGTACATTATGGTGGCAAAGTATCTTAACGTATTGTTTACAGTATGCATTTAGTAAATCGTTTCACAATATCAGAATCAACTATATACATTAACTTTAACTTTCAGCTCAAATGATATATCATGTTTTAGATTGTATTCAGATGCTTGTAGATAGGAGGATAGTAACCTGTTGGTGAGGTGGCTCCTGGGGGGTTCGTGGCTTGTGTCTCTCTGGTCTAGTAGTTGGTTGTTTTGATGTTGGGACGATTCCATGACCAATGGCAACTCTGTCAATAAAGCATTGTCATACCACGTTGTGTTTCTAAATGTTTGTACTGTGAGATGTTTAAGTTGTGGCGGTAAGGACATTATGTATGGTGTCCATAGTTTAAAGAATTTTGAAGTATTTTGCTCTTTTTTGATTATGGTCTCTAGCCAATCCATGTGGAAGAGATAGTGTAGTTTTCTCTTTACTAACATTGTGGAGGGGGGCCTTTATTCAGCCAATACTGCAGTACTGTCTTTCGAGCTGCTGCTGCCAACTTTCCAATTAGGTCTTTATCTACTTTTTTCAGTTGTGTGTAGGTTGCAACGTAACTAAACATCGCCCATCTCAACTGTGCCTGGAATGGTTTACCCACCATCTGAGCACCATATTCTGCTACCTCCCTCCAAAAGTTTGCAAGTGAGGGACATTCCCATAAGGTGTGTATCAAATTTGCTTTCGGGTTTTGGCATCGAAGGCACTTGTCAGAGGGCAGATTTCCAATTTTACATCTCCTGGCAGGAGTCAGGTAAGAGTTATGGAGTATTTGGAGGGCCATCTCATAATATCTACTGACTGGAAGTAATTTCATTATATGTGTATGTTTTTGGAATATCTCAATGGTTTTGATGTTTGGGATATCTGCAGTCCACGTGAAGCCTGGTCTGTATTCGTTGTCTGTATTAATCAGTGTTCTAATTGATTGATATAGTTGAGCGGTTGTTTGTTTAGTATGTTTGTTTTTCCAGATCTGGTTTAAAGAATTAGTTTTATCAGCTTGAGGAATCTTTCTTATTGCATTTGTGGCAAAGTGAAGAATTTGTAGGCTTAAGTATATGTGTTGTTTGGTGAATGGAAATTTATTGGCCAATTTTTTTTCTTGAGAGTATATGGTGTAGTTGCTGTCCATTATGTCATTAAGATTGCTTAATCCATTGTTGCTCCACTGTAGGAGAATGGGGTTAAGTATGCCCGTGGGAAAGTTTTTGTTTCCAATCCAAGATAAGTTTGGGGATATAAATGGTGATAGGTTTTGTTTCTTTCTGTGTGCCATGCTTTGTAGGTATCTGAGAAGAGGGGGTTATCATGTAATATCAGTGGGATCTTATTTGTTGGTGAGTGTAGCATGTAGTTTAGAGAGTGGTTCTCAGTTGTGTATTGATCTAAAGAGATTGTGGTGTAAAGATCTCTGTGGAGGATCCAATCTCCCGCATAGCGGAGAAGTGCCGCTTCATTGTACTCTTTGATGTTGGGGAGATTAGTGCCTCCTAAATGTTGTGGCTGTTGCAATTTATAAAGACTTATTCTAGATCTTTTTTTGTTCCAGATAAATTTTCCTGAATGTTTGGTTTATCCTTTTCAAATCATTGGTTCGTATGTAATATGGTAGCATTTGTATTGGATATAGTAATTTGGGGAAGAGGAACATCTTAATAAAGTGTATTTTCCCCAAAAAGGTCAAATTAGTATGTTTCCATTGAAGCGTTTCTTGTTGTATAGTGTCTATTATCTTTCTTATGTTCAGTGCATATGTGTCTTTGTGGTGTGATGGGAGCTTAATCCCCAAATATTTAATGTGTAGTTTGTTTTTTTGAAAGGGAAAGTGTGTGAGCCAGTCTGAGGGATCTGAGTGATGGAGTTGTAGTGCCTCAGATTTGTCCAGGTTAATACGAAAGCCTGCCAGGCTACCGAACCTTTGTATTAGCTGTAAAAGTGTCGGTATGTCTGTTTTAGGTCGATTGAGAAACAGTAGAATGTCGTCTGCAAATGCTACTACTTTTAAGTTTGTTTGACCTATATTTATGCCCTGGATTTGGTGGTTGTTGAGTATGTCTTAGTAGCGGGTCAATTGCCACATTGAATAAGAGAGGGGATAATGGACAGCCTTGGCGGGTACCTCTATGGATCTGAAATCTGTCTGTATTCGTATTATTTACTATTAGAAAGGTGGTGGGTGCTAGGTATACGTTTTTGTAAAGGTTTAGCATATGCAAACCAAAGTGTTGATATTTCAGTAAACGGCGGATATGGGTATGTGTTATTCTATCAAAAGCTTTATCAGCATCTAGGTTTACTAACATACCGTGTTTTCTTTTTTCTAGGTTGCTGATATATATAGCAGTGAGGATTTGTCGAAGGGCTCGGACTGGCTGGCGTTGTTTAAGGAAACCCACTTGGTTTTCGGTAAGTCTTGAGGGTAATATTCGTTGTAATCTATCTGCCATACTTTTATTTAAAATTTTTAAATCTTGGTTAAGGAGTGAGATAGGTCTATATGATGTAGGGTCTGTGGGGTCCCTACCTTCTTTGGGTATTAATATGATTCTGGCTACGTTTGCCTGGTGCCAGAGTGGATTCCCTTGTAAGGTGTCTGTGTATAGAGTGTTTAGGAATGGTGTAATCTCTGATACTAAGATTTTATAAAATTCAGCCGTAAGGCCATCGGGTCCTGGCTTTTTCACATTTTTTAAATGTCGGATTGTCTCTGATATTTCTTTCTCTGTTATAGAGGCATCGAGGATTTTGCGGTCTTGGACTGAAGGTTTTTTGAGGTTCGCTTCCTGCAGAAATTTGAGGCCATCACTGGGATTATCTATCGGGGCTTCATAAAGGGTTTTAAAGGGTTTTAATAGTATGTTTCCTATTTGTTTGGGATCTCGTGTCCATCCGTCAGTTGTTTTAAGTGGGACATGGGTTTTTACTATTGAGTGCTGTTCTTAGATCTACCAGGCAGCTGTTAGCTTGTGTTAAGCTGGCCATAGACGTAAAGATTTTTGAAAGATCCAATTGTTATCGTGAGACCACGAAATGCCTGATGTGTCCATCAACTAAAAAGACCATTTCAGGCGATATTGCCAGCAAAACTGAAGGATCGCAGCCTGCTTGCCCTGCAAACATAGGTAGATTGCATGGGGACCGATAAAGATTTTCTAACCTGGCCGATCAATGATCAGACCAATGTCGGACGACAAATCGTAAGATGAACGATTGTTTGTATCCCACTAACCGCACGATAATTTGACAGATTGGTCGGACTTCCCTAAGATCGGTCGTTCGGCAGGGAAATATCGTTGTGTCTATGGGGAGCAGCACTGTTAAGTGATGCATTTTGAAAAAAAAAATGTTTTTCCCATGACAGAATCCCTTTAATACATTTTTTTAGTAGTTATAGGTGTAATGCAATTTTGGGAATGTTTATTCTAGATAACATTCTACTGTTGCTCATTAGTGTATTGGAGCACAACAGAAAAAAAATATATCCTTGTGCACTGAAATAAACAACTTTGATGTTTTGTCAAGCCTGCCTGGAAGATTGGTCTTTGCAAGTGCCTGCCTTTTCTCCATACGCTATTCCGCTCCCTATAGCTGAGGGTTCAGGGTGGTGCACCTTGACCTCCTTTCACCACTGGTGAGCTTAACAAACCTACCCGAGAGAATATTGTACTGTCTTTTACTACTCTCAACGTACCTGTATACATTGTATTTGGAAAAGAAATAAATCCTCAATTAAATCAGAAGCTTTCCTCCAGTCAAAACTCCTATTCCCACAATGCCCGACATGCTTTTCATCAGCTGGCTTATACTGCAGTGTTTCAAGAGTTCCGAACCAGCAGTGCAAAGAACAGAAAGGAAGAGGTATATCTGTCTTTGGTGCAATTGCAGTAGACACAGTTCAATTGAGTCAAGATAAAGTACAAAACAGTGCATTTTGGAGGGGGGGGGTGTGCTGATTGTGTTCAAAATTGTGAGCGAATGAATGAGTGAGTGAATGAGTCCTGATATGCGGAATTCTTAGGGTTTTATAGAAAGGGGTCTTTCCGTAACTTGAAACTCCATGTCCAAACTCTGCTTTGCAATTAACATGGATTTATGTTAGCTTAGTTACCCTCAAGCACAGAGTGCAAGTTTATTATTACAGAGAAAAATGAACATTTTCTTTTTAAATACGACACAATTGGAAACCCCCTTTCATCATCAAGAGCCAACGGTAATTAAAAGAAAAAGCTCAAGGTTTAAATAAATAATTTTTTCTTCCCAAATACAGACTCCAGTTTTTTAGTGGGCTCCAAGAACGTTAAAAAAACTCCACTTTAAAATATCTCCACTATTTTATGCTGCAAAAAGTCAAAGCTCACAAATAAAGTGATACGGTTTGGTCAGCCGATTCTGTGTCCCATGTAGTCAGTACCAATTGGTTAAACTAATTTATAAACAAAGCAAATCACTGTGTTTTACCAAAGAGAGCATTTTTCTCTTTACTTTCTTCGACTGACTCCAGCTGAGCTAGTTTCTGAGGTCTGAATTCATTAGATCCTACATGCTTATAAAATGGAAGATATGACGAAGGGGAATGGGTACATATGTATGATCTAATGGAAGCAAACTCAGTGGGAGTCAATTTAGAGAATTATGAACTGATGCTTTCAGCTCTGATCACAGGCCTCTTTCTTTGAAGTAAGTATAACTCATTTCTGATGGGCTTCAAGAGACTGGAGTTGGCTTCCAGCTATTAAATCTATGGCATGCACCTGTGGTCTCACCTCCCATTGAGAGACACAGACGTTCAATTTATACTCTTAAAGGAGAACAGAGTGTTCTATATTTCATAGAGCTCTATTAATTATGAAGCTTTTAGTGCCCCCCCATCTTGATGACTCCACTCTAGGCTCAACTCTTATCTGCATAACCATCTGGTAATCCCTCGATCCAGCAAAGACATCAATCTGTCAAGCCCATACATCCAATAATTTATAAGCAGACAACACACTGTAACTGCGAGTGTGACTACATCTTTATTTAAAACCTTTCAATAGCTTTGGGTCGTCTATGCCATACTAAAACATCCCCACCATCACCAAGTAACTTATTAGTACCAAATTAGTCAAGGACAAAGTATCTTCAGGCCAACAACCAAGCCTTCTCCAGAGATCTTCCCTAAATGCCATAATAAAACATCCTCACCATTACTAAGTAACTTAGCAGTACCAAACTTGTCCATGTGCAAAGTATCTTCAGGCCTCCAACCAGGCCTTCTCCAGAGATCCTCCCCAAATGAAACATTATTGACATAACGTTTACCGGTTGAGCACCAGAGATATTGAGCTTAGTTGTCCAACCATGAGCAAAACAAAAGAATGCTACAAACTTTTAGTATATTTTAGTAAATCTTCTTAGTCCCAAAACAAGTCCAAGGTGCAATCTGCAATTCTGCCAGAATGTCAGCTGTTTACCAGGAAGCCACGTAACGGGTAAAGCAGACAGCCCATAACATTAATACGATTGCTTTCTGTGAATTAACGGCCACAACATCTTCTGATTTGTTCTTTTTTACTACTTTATTTAATCTGAATGGTTTCTGGTAGTTTGGGAGATTGTTCTGCACGTTCGTCAGACATGATGATTTATCTGCAGTGGCAATTTAGTGCAAGGAACAAATAATAAAAAAGCAAAAATAAAGCAATAAATAAGACCAATTGCAAAGCTGCATATGTTAATTCCACTTACAATATTTAGATATATAGATAAAAATGATGGCAGGGGATTGATTGATTTCCAGCTGCTAAAATGAAAAATCGTCTGCGACGATGCACTTGCGGCGCTTCGATTTCCAAAGTCACCCTTGTGAGGCAATTTCGGGTGACTGCAGAAATCGAAACGCTGCGAGTGCATTACTGCATGTGATTTTTCATTATAGCAGGGGGAGATTGTCCCCCGGAAGAAGAGGAGATTAGTCGCCAGGCAAATAAATCTCCACGAATCTGCCCATGTGCCCCTGCCCTAACTTGTAGGTTGCTATAGCCCTGGCTATTTTCTCAGTTCGTCTGACATTTCAATTTTGGCAAGGCTCGCTGCAGCAGGCTCCTTTATGCATCTACTTGTTAACATAGCTAGGGGCTTGTTGAAAAAAAAAGCAATTTATATTTTAATTTTAATGCCTATTCTGTGTGTGCGCCAAATTAACTACATTATATACCCTTGCAGTGCTGCCACAGGAACTATAAAAATATACAGTAGATGACTACATTTTAAAATGTAATAAATGCAATATAATCATTGCTATTTTCAAGAGATCCTGCCAGTTAATGTTCAATCATAATACAATAATCAGTATATCTGTAACAACATTTATGTCAAAAGTATTCCTCTCTACA
>CM044447.1:111624767-111637753 GCA_024363595.1 Xenopus borealis | reverse complement strand
TTTTCATTAAAGAAAAGTAAAAAAGGGATTTTATTTCTTTGCCTTTCCTTGCCCTTTAAACCAGATCTTTCATAATAATACACACTTATCAACACTGGGCAAATTTGCACCTGGCCAGTATCCCATGGTAACCAATCAAATGTGTGTTGTATTGGTTTTACCTGCAGCTGGCTAAAATAATCTTATCACTAAGCAGTTGCTATGGGTTCCTGCCCATGTGCAAATTTGCCCAGTTTTGATAAATGAGTGCTGCTAATTTCTTTGTGTAGACTGCAGTATACGGGAATATCAAGTGAAAGCAAAGACAAATTTACACCTGATTCTATATTGTATCAGCTGAAAGATAGATGCTTTAGCTTATCCTGAATGAATGGTAGAACCAGTCTCCTTTACCCATTTGGACCAATGTTCTTCATAAAATCCTAATTCTCACTAGAGTAGTAGCAAGACTGACACAGCAAGTTTTGCCGTGGAAATGACACCCATAGACTTCAATGAGAGCAAAAAAAATTGCTACACATCAAAAAAATGATGCCCAAACTGGTGTTTTTGGTATGGCCCACATGTCACTATGTGTTCTTGAGTCTTACCCTTTAGCGTTGTATATTGGTAGCTATCGCCATTGTAGGGGTCATCGAGTCAACGTTTTGCCTCCAATAAGGATTAATTATATCTTAGTTGGGATCATGTACAAGCTACTGATTTATTTTTACAGAGAAAAGTAAATATTTTTTTACATATTTGAATTATTTGGATTAAATGTAGTCTATGGGTGATGGTCTCTCTCTAATTTGGAGCTTTCTGGATAACAGGTTTCCAGGTACATGTATATAATAGTATTCTTTCTTCTCTGATAGGCAGGCAGGCCTGGATTTGTGGAAAGGCCACCTAGGCCTGGGCCTAGGGAGACAGGATTTAGGGGGTGGCATGCTGCTCAGCCACACCCACATTGCTTCATAAACACTGGGAATACACAGAATACAATAGTTTTTTTAAATTTCCCGTGCTCCAATCCCCATTGCTCCGGTCCTGATTTGTGAATAAAGGGCAGAGTATGGGGCGACAAATGGCAGTGGGCCTAGGGGCACCCGCTATGTAAATCCAGGCCCTGAAGTTAGGGGCATTTCCCTGGGGGGGAGCTAGACCGGGGGGGGAGGGCCTACAGAGGGAAGGGGGTTTGTGCCGATTGGGTTTCCTTCTCCTTTCATTCAGAAAACATTTGAGTTGAGAGTTCATTTTAGGTATTAAAAACCACACACACCTCTAAAACTCGACCTTTGATCAATAACCCCCTGTGAGTACTATTGGACCGGCTTCAATGGCCAGTAAAGTCAGAATTTTACCCTAAAAAAATAAAGACCTGTTTCAATAAAAACAGTTGCAGTTGCTGTAGACTGTCCAAAGCTTCTTATTGATAATTGCTGTTGGTTACTGCACTTTTAGAACTTACTTCGCAATTTAGAAACTGTATGTAAAGGTACCTGGTGGAATCCTAACAGAGGGCTCCTCCCAAAGCTAAAGGTGGAAACATGAGCTGAAGCTGGGAGCTTGGCCTTCGTTCTAGGTTTCTTCATCACTGCACTTCCCCATTGACATTTGGTCAAGAAATTGAGATTTAAAGGGGAAGGAAAGTGGTTCAAATATCTCAAGACCCTCTTCTTGAACCACTCCAGTCACACTGGACAATTAGATTCTGCTGCCCCATAACTTGTTATAAAGGACAGAGTAGCACAGGTGGCCTCCAGGTCTGGTAACTATTTGGTCCTGGCATCAACAGACTTCTGGTTGTTAATTTCCAATGGAAAGACAGACACAGTAGCTACTAACCCTTCTGGGAATATGAATGTTGTCCCAAACCCCTCAGCTCATGCTTCCACCTATAACAACCACCTTGCACTTCGGGAGGAACCCTCTGTTACTCGGATGCAGCTAGGTCTTATAGTGAGAGGACCAGGGAGAGAGTTCTGGGCAGGCAAGAAGCATAGTTGTGAAACAAGTGGGTCAATACGAATCTGTCAGTACAGTACACAATCAGGACACAGGAGTGTAATCAAAGTCACAGGCCAGGTCAAAAACACCAATATTGCAGTACTGAAACAGAATCCAAGAGAGAAGTCAATAAACGGGCAATGGTCAGGACAGGCAGCAAACTAGACAAGATCAGGGACAGGTAGGGTCAAGAACTGATAAGAAGCAGCAGAAATCGAACCCAGGAACTATTGAAAATAGACCTATGTTTGCCAACAAGCGGTAGGTCAAGTGTCCTTAATTTATTATATAATATTTGAATTTAGCACCTCGATCGATCACATCACATGCCGGCCCTGAACAAAAGGACGCACATGTAAGGTTTAAGGAAGCAGTGGCTGTGGGCCTCCCCACATGGAGTGAGACTGTATCTCCTTATCTAATATAAGGTATAATATATATCTAAGTTTGCCCAGGAGCAATAGCCAATAGCAACCAATAAAATGTTTAAACAGATTACCATAATATGCTACCTGCTTTTTGGTTAGGTAACTGAACCTGGGTAAATTTAGTGCCTTTTATTACATACTGTAACCCAATATGTTTGTAAATGAGTCCTTGTATGCACTTGCTATTGCACACCCAGACATCAGAAAGCTATTATATCAATCAGCATAGTGTGACGCGTTACAATAAAGCCTACTGCATCGACCATTTGCCGCTAATTGGCCCTGAAATAGCAGTAATTGAACTGTTTTGCCTCTTTCTCACCCTTTTATGAAACCAATGGGTCTGCAGCTAAATCCGTCTATTGTCATTATAAAAGAATTAGGTGTTGATTAGGTGTAAATTTTTCCTGTAATGAAATAAATATATAATTGCAAAGATATTAATATTATACAGCATATTAAAATGTTGCCCGTGTCTATACATTTAATTAAGTATTTAATGATTGTCCTTCCTTGGGTTTCACTAAGAAATATAATAAACAATGACAGCAGGGAAAAAAAGGAAATATCTCTGCCGAGACCATAAATAATGAAATGACAACTGAGCCAGTTTAGTAAATTTTTCCCAGCAGAAAAATATGTTCTATTCAGGGGCATATTTTATTAAGCAAAACACTAATTGGCACAAAGCATGAGACCAATCATTCCTTATCATTCGCTGACGCCTTCTCAAATGGAGATATTACTGAACAGATGGTAAGCCTGCAACAATAAAATTGTATAGATTAGAACTATAACAGGACTACAACATTCAATCCCTACATAAAGAGTGTAAAATGATATTAAATTAATTCTGTGTCCTTCAGTCAATTCAATTTCCCTAATGATCTCCTGCAGCATTTAAATGAATGAGTGGAATATTTTGCCTCCCAGTTTGGTTCATATAATTTCAAAATATTGATTGTTATATATTAGAAGTAAGTAAAGTAACACTTCAAAGTAACCATTGTATCTTCTTTTTATTTGCTCCATAAATAGCAAATAATGAAATGCATAAAGAAACACAGAGGTCCTGTAATGTGTTAAAGGGGCTGTTCGCCTTTAAATAAACTTTTAGGGCCAGATTTACTATTGGTTGAATTTCAAATTAAAAAAAAATCAAAAATTCGACCATCTAATTTTTGGGGGGCATTTTAGATCAAAAAGTGACCTATTTCGATCAAATAGGTAAGTTTTCCCTCGAATTCGAATCGTTCGATCACATTGTTCGAATTGAACAATTAGAAAAAATTAGATTAATGCTTTTAGAAAAATTTTCATATAAGCTTCCAGGAGGTCCCCCTTAGGCTACAGTGGCATTGTTTTTAATTTTTAAATTTTTTTAAAGAGATAGTACTTTTTTTAATTCAAATCGAATTATAGGCTATTTCGATGAAAATTACTTTGAAATTTGAATTTAAAAAGTTTTAATTTTATTCAAAAATTCACTTCGACCCTTAGTAATTGTGCCCCTTAGTATGATATAAAGCAGGGGTCCCCAACCTTTTTTTGCTCATGAGCCACATTGAAATTTAAAAAAGAGGTGGAGAGCAACACAAGTATGAAAAAGTCCATGTGGATGTCAAATAAGAGCTCTGATTGGCTTTTTGGTAACCCCTATATGGACTGGCAGCCTACAGGAGAGACTGTTTGGCAGGACAGGTTTTTTATACAACCAAAACTTGCCTCTAAACCAGTAATTCAAAAATAAGCACCTGCTTTGAGGCCACTGGGAGCAACATCCAAGGGGTTGGAGAGCAACATGTTGCTTGCTAGCTACTGGTTGGGGATCACTGATGTAGAGAGTGATATTCTGAGACAATTTGCAATTGGTTTTAATTTCTTATTATTTGTGGTTTTTTATTCAGCAGCTCTGCAGTTTGCAATTTCAGAAATCTGGATTCCAAATTACCCCAGCAACTATTAACTGATTTGAATAAGAGACTGGAATATGAATAGGAGAGGCCTGAATAGGGGGATGAGTAATTCAGAGTATTTGTTTTTTTAGATGGGCTTAGTGACCCCATTGAAAGCAAGAAGAAGGTAAGTATCAAAATATATCAAAATAACATTGTATCATATGGATCCAAAAGAGAGGAATGGACTGAAGATACAAAAGAAACACTACACCATGTAAGAATATACAAGAGTGGGAAAATGTTATTGTTCAATGTTTTGTGACTTCACCCAGTGTCGTATTACGTCGTTAACTTACACCAAACATAACCTCTGTATATCCCATACAAGATTCACCTTTTATTTTATGTATGTTTCACTCCATACTAAGGGGCAGCTTTATTAAGGGTCGAATTGCAAATTCGAATTGGAGTTTTTTCAAATTTTTGTTTATGGTCAAAACTGTCAAATTCGATTAGGGAGTTATCCAAACTCAATGCGAGTTTTTAAAGAAAAATTCGAACTTGATTTTCCAGATTTTTCATACTCTGTCCCTTTGAGAATTCGAAGCAAATAAGCTTTACTGCTCCAACTCACTGCATATGTAGTAGACACTGGCAATTCTTAAACAGCTTGCTGGAAAACTTTGGGCGTTCCATGCTGTACAATACAGAAGATGAAGGAACCAATCCAATTTTAAAATATTATAAATATTTATTCATCCATCATTTAAAAAAAAAGACACGTTATGCACACGGCTTGCCGCATTTCGGGTGGAAAGCATTTCCCACAGGAACACGTGTCTTCTTTTTATATGATGGATGAATAAAGATTTATGATATTTTAACATTGGAGTGCGGAACCACCTTTCTTCACCCTTTGAGAATTCGAATTTGATTATTCGCCTCCTAAAACTTGCCCAATTACTGTTTAAGTCCAGGAATCAATTTGGAGATGTTCATAGCCTTCCTGACGTTTTCAAAGAAAAAACTCAAATACAGTTTGATCTAATTAATCAAATTCAATTTGAGTTTTCGGTTGTTTAAATTGGCCCGAGTTTAAAAAATTCAATTGAGTATTAAAATTTCAACGAATTGAATTTCGAATACATTTAAATTTAGGGGAGTTTAAAGAAACTGACATGAATTTGAAATTCGACCCTTGATAAATGTGCCTCTAAGACTTGTGATTTAAGGGTATCTATACAGAGATTACCTTTGGTGTAGGTCAACGACATAATACTACACCGGGTGAAGTCATGCCTATGCATGACATCATCACATAGGGTTTAGGTGCTCTTTTCTTTTTACATTTCACTGGCTTGCTCTATATACTGTATATATTTATATCTATGTCACTTCCTGAGGACGGCTCAAGTTTGGGGCTGAAACATTCAATCCAACTTAAAGGGTATGTAAAGGCAAAAAAATAAAATCCAATTTTTACTTTTTTTACTTAATGAAAAAGAAACCTATCTCCAATATATTTTAATTTAAAAATGTGTACCGTTTTTATAAGAAACCTGACTGTATGCAGTGAAATTCTCCCTTCATTTATTTGCTCTGACTGCTGTGGATAGGAATTGTCAGATGGTCCCTAACTGCTCTGCAGAGAAACAATCATACTTATGAACAGCAGGGAAGCCTCTGCCTTACTTCCCAGCCATGCAGAACTCAGGCAGCTTTGTTTGTTTCCCTGTAGAGCAGTCGTGACTGTGTACAGATTTGTATTTGATTTTAGTTTTGCCTTTACGTCACATTTACTGTTTCCAACTCCAGCTGCAGGGACAAAGATCATGGAGCCAAATTTAAACAGATAAACTGGGATTCTATTTGGAGGATTATTTTGCTGCAGCCACTGGAGAGTTGGAGAAAGTTTGTATTAAACAATACAAAAACTCTAAAACCCACATTAGATTACATGACAACACAGGACCCAGGGCAGTCTGTATATTCTGATTATTAATCAGTCTTGCTGTATCGGCTTCTGGCAGATATTATTTGACTTGTGCTGTTTTGATAATTTATGACGAACCCTAAGCAGCCCAGATCACACTGAGCATGTGCACAGTCTTGGTCTTGCAAAGATGTATAACAAAGTTACAAGATGGTGGCCAACTTTGAAAGCATAAATCATTTGTCTGATTAGACTTTGTGGTGCAGTAAGTTCATGTTTATGTTTAGTATACAAAATACAGCATTGTAACTATGTAAATATGTAGTACTTGTCTTCTGCCCTTACAGCTGACAATTTTATTTTCTTAACTTACCGGCTGTTGTACAGTTTTTCCTTTACTTCAGTGTGTCCATTAAACCATATCATTATATACATTAGATTTCATCCAACCAGCTCCTAATATGCTTTCCTTAAACATAGTTACACACAAGGGCGGTTCTGTACCCTGTTCCCGCCTAATGCAGCTAAATTTTGAGTTTAATAATAGGTAATTAGACTCTTCAATTTACCAGGAGCAGCCTACTATTGTCAATGGTAACTAGTGGGACGCTGGCCACCTAAAGCAAGGTTCTTATAGGCTCCTTGCAGCCAGTTCCAGATCTCGGGTTTACTGATAGTGGAACCTTAAAAAAGATTGGACCTTTAAGTGGTGCTTAAGCTAAAAAAAACTTTAGGAACCACTGCCTTACAAAAGTAAAGTCCAATTCACATAACAATACCGTTATGGTCATCTGTGGCAGGGCGTGATGCTGACAGATAATTAAGGCTTAGATGTCTTGTTTTGAACAGACTCTACATTCAGGATTATAGTCAACATTTTGCAAACGAAAATAATAATGTCACTTTTCATCATTAAAAATGCTCTTGGAACTAATGTGTGAGCAAGTTGCTACCTGGTCTCCATTAAACGATCCTGACATGTTCCTGTAGAAACCTGAAACATGTCAGTATAACTTCAATGACTATAATTGATAGAGCCATGCATTGTTCTTTGGTTTCTCCATATTTCTAAATTGGTTTTGAGATGCAAATTATTTATATATGACGGAATCACCTTGACCGAACTTCTAGTATTGTATTTCCCGTCTCGCTTTTCTGGATCTCTTCCTACAGATATCTCCCCGGACTGTTATTGAGTTACCTCTGTGCTAAATTTAGGAAAAGGTGAAATATATCTTTAATGAATCATCCCATGATCTTATTTAATGAAATCCCAGAGTCCCTTTTGCTGTGAGCAGCTGAACCGCTATTATCATAACTCATGTGCTAAAATGGCTCAGCGACCCAGTAGGGTCACCTTTGTTATACTCATTTTCTCTAAAACCATGAACACTGTCATTGATTTAAAGATCCAAATATACAAAGTATGAATGAAAAAAAACCACGAACAATGTGAACAATAATACGAAAACCTCTAAAACTTTAAGTTTTTTCAACAATTACTAGCAAATTAAAATCCAAAAACCTGTTAAAGTCTGTACAGATAAAAAACATTGTCCAATAGGATCAGCCCAGCTCCTATTGACAAAGTTTTTTAGTAGAGTTTTTTGTGGTTCTTATACCCATTTATCAACATTCTCATTTTAGTGTTTTTTTTTTTTTTTTTTTTTTAAACAATGAATAAACTAATTTTTTCTAAAACCGCAAATGCCATGTAATTTATCAAAAGATCAGAATATAAAAAGCACTAATAAAATACTTCAGTTTTACTGATAATTACTATAAAAAAAATCCTAATGGATAAAAATGTCCAAAAGGATGAGAGCATCTCCCTCTGCCTTCTATGGGACCTCGGCTGCTTTTACTTGGAGCAGGTTTGTGTTAGAGTTTTTGGTGGTTTTTTACACTTAGGGGAAGTGTGGGAAGTCCTCTGCATATAAACTCTTCCACTAATCCAATCACAACGGCACATTGTAACTCTTCAAAGAGGTGACATCTGAAATTTACACAGTAACTACACAGAATCAATAACTCTGTACAGTTCAGATGTCACCTCTATGTTACAATGTGCCATTGTGATTGGATAAGTGGAAGAGTTTATATACCGAGAACTTCCCATACCAGTCAGTTGAACTGAGGAAGCTGCTCAGGTGAGTAGTGAAATGTCTTCAATAATTACTCAGCAAGTCCAGTTGTTTTAGAATTACTTATATTAGACATATCATGACCTGGATGAATGAAAATCTTCATAGTCCCTTATTTTTAGAGAAAAAAATACAAATAGAGAAAAATGCCCCATTCTTTATACTTACCCATCGGCGCAAATTCACGCTGCAGTTCCACGCAGCCATCCTCAACCACTTTGGTAAGCTTACTGGGAGACCAGTGTATTAACGCTTGCGCAGTTGGAGTATTTTGCCGGTTTGCGATGGAACAAATTGAAATTGAAGAACTCCCAGTCAGCTTACTGAAGCGGTTGAAGATGGGGAAGATGGGGAATTTCCCTGGGTGGGGGAGGGGACAGTTAGGCTGGTGGAGGAGGGATGGGGTTCTATGTGGGGTGGGGGTATGTTTTTTTTTACAAGGTTGAATTCAGAGTGTTGAGCAACCGTTCTTAGTTTAGAGTCTTGCGGGGTGAATACCCTTTCAATGGTCCACTATCTCCTGCTGGCACCTAAATATATCTATAAAATAATCTTCAACAATGGCCTGGCCAAATTTTACCCAATATTGAGAACAGTTTAATTAAAGTTTTCATAAGTCATTCTTAAGCCTGTAAAATGATGTATATTTATATAATGATTCAGCTGTTGCTGTGCAAGGATTTTAGAATAGAATATATAGTTGCACTGTGCGGGTCTAAAGAGGTAAAGGGGTGTCCATGACACATTTAGGTCACTATATTTAGTGTGTGACACATTGAGGTCTCTATGCTTTACATCACTTATTCCAAATGAACGGTTTAGCCTCATTGTGAGCACCATCCATTTGGATGTTTATTAACTGAGGTTTGGAGAAATACCAAATGTACTTCTACTCAGCATATTGGTATTGTTTTCTCATATACCATAACTTATTTAAATAATTTGGCAGCTAATAAAGAAAACTTTATGAGCACATAGTTTAACAATTATAAGGTGTTGGGCCACGTGGATTGGTGACAAGTGGGTGTCTATTCAAAGCCGCCCAAGTGAGTGTTTTTGGAGAGGAGGCACCTGCTACTGCTTTGTGGCCTGCATGTATAGAAGCAGAGTTGATAAACACACTCATATTCTGCTTATCAGTGCATTTGGCCTCATTATCTGAGGGTTCCATTCTGGTGAAAGAAAACCAGAGCTACAATATCATGATTTTATTCAAAATCCAAGTCAACCTCTTGCTTTTTGTTCAATCTGGCTCCAAGATGCATCACTGTACTAAAATCTCACAGTTAGGAGAATATATATAAGGCTTATAATGAGGCATACAAACTCTGTGATCAATAAAGATGAAGAGGCTGATGGAAATGAGTGCATGTCGGCTGTGTTTTTATTCCTGGAGTAATTATAAATATTACATCTGGAGTAATTATAAATATTACAAGTTTATTTCTACCACGGTGCATTGGCTTTTATTTCACTGCTTCTAATTCACATAGAGGGTATCCTTCACCCCAAAGAAGAATTGCTTCACGAATAATTCTACAATGGCCAAAAACGTATGCCAACCGTTAGGGGAGGTTTTGCCCTATAGAAATGTTTAGATCTCCTTGTTTGTGGGTTGAGGAAATGGGCCACAAAAATAATCCTCATATAATTTAGAATTATGCCAATAATCTGCAACACTTTATGGAAGTTTATACATGTAGCCCACCCTTGACTGGGCTTAGGCAGTGTCAAATAGTAGTGTGTAGACAGGCTATGATGCTTGTAGTGTGCCTTAGACCCACTTGTACCAGGGCAACTCCCAGCAACTCCTGGTACCTTGTGTGTTCCTCTGGGCAGACTGGATTCCAGTCACAGGGATTTCTTTGCAGCAGTAACTTTTTTTTATTAACAGTGAACAACAACATAAGTGCAGTCAGTAGTCACGTCTTTTGGGTAAGTTTAAATGCAATAGTGACAGATGCCTCCCAGATGTAAAGCAGACACAGTTTAAATGACCACATTCCTGAGGCAACTCCTCCTTGAGGGTAGATCACTGTGCTTTGGGATCCTCCGCCTGGGATCTTGTATCTTGGCACTCTACCTGGTCCTCAACTCACCCACTGAAATCCCTGGGACAGACCTCCTTAGGATTCTTCACTTTTACACAGGCCATGGTTACATAACTAATACCGCTAGACTAAGAACACTGTGAGACTCGGCATGCACACACCGAGAGGAGAGCGCCATTTGCTCGCCCTGATCACCACCATTACCACCCCTCTACAACGGGAATCGGCGGACACCGATATCAATTAAGCACGAATTCGGAGGCCGAGATCAGGAGAGAGGAAACCGAGTGCGGACATATCGCTCATACTATCTAAAGTCTGGTAAGTAGAAACGGCCTGCTGGGCATCTTACTAAAGCTCTGACTAAACTACTCTGTGTGAAGTTTCTGCCGTAGACAATATCAACCAGATAACAACACGGGAGACCATTTTACTTTATACAAGATTGATGAGCACTCGCTAAAGAAATCTAAATGTGAGTAGTTCTTGTTAGAAACATATCAAACAGTAAAAACATATTACACCATAGAGTGGCTTTTATTATTACAGGACATCTTCAAAAAACAGCGCATCGTTTTCAAACAAAAAAAAACTTTTTTACGCTAGTTAACACGTGGGTTCACATTCTATAACGTTGCTGCTTAATGTAAAAAGTTGCACAGAGTTCATCACCCATTGGATTCCCTTTCTACACTAGTGGTTCACACACCACAGGGTTCTATAACCACTATTCCTCCTCATTGGAGCAGAAGCTGTTCATTATCCTCCCTGATCCTCCCTCTTGCTCCTAGAGCAACTAGAACACAACTATTTGTCACTAACTAAACTTATCTAAACGTTTACCAAACTGTAGCCCTGGGCCTGTAACAACCTCCCAGAGAGGTGAGGTCCCAGAAAGACCCTGAGCACATGGGGCTAAACCCCTTTATACTTTTAAAAGGTGCCACCTTCTGGGCAAGCCATAATTATTTTAACTTACAAAGAACTCAGGAAAAGAGGCAATGGCTACCTGGGTGGATTAAAGGTCCACTTAGGTGTCCAAATATATAGGGGAAACTGAGTAAACATACCTAAACCTCAGGGTCTCTACATGTAGGTACCCATGTGTCATATTCTGGGGTTGCTGAGAGTCACAGTGATGTCCTGTGCTGGGAGTCATGCTAGTAATTACATAGATGTCAAAGATGAGCCTTTTTATGGTGCACAGAATGGAACATGTGAAGAATTAAATCTACTAAGTACAGGATGGGCAACTGGGCCCCCTTGTCGGGCCCTTACCTCTATAAATCCCATGCTGGAGTGTTGATAGCATGTGTGCTGTAACATTTCCCCCTAGATAACTTCTGGCCATAACCATTATCGTGGCTCCGATGGGCCCCAAGGGGGTGGGGGCCCTGGTGCAATTGCACCCTCTGCACCCCTGGTAGTTACGCCACTGTTCTTCATCAAGGTCAAGGTGATAATGACCAAGCTTGCTTCAGTACAAAATCCATCCAAGTCAGGGGGGAATCTGCATACACAGAATGCTATTCTTTATCACTAAGACATAATTAACCCTTATTGGAAGGAAAATCAGTCTTTCGGGTTCATTTAATGTTAACATGATTTTCTAGTAGACTATGAAGATCCAAATTATGGAAAGATCCATTATCTGGAAAACCCCAGGTCCTGAGCATTCTAGATAACAGGTCCCAGAACTGTACTATTCTTGCATGCTAACCTTAAAGGCAGAGTATACCTCATTTAACGTAATGTTTGCATTAACTATTCTCCATTAATTACATATATAAGTCATATAATAAATCCATATTGTATAAATACATTTAATACATATAAAAACATATAATATATAATCCAATACATATTAACATAGGCCATGTACTCCGAAAGTCTTACTTAACTCTACTTAACAAACAAAGCGTTTATGCATTTAGCTGCCACACCATTCTTCATTGCAGAAATCAAATACCTGATATTGAGTTATTAAGTTTAATTATATTTTTGCAACTGTCGTAAAATATTGAATCGTTTTATATAACACCTGCTTCCTTTGTGTCTTACTTTAAATAAATGTAAATCAAATTTCGTGCCAATACTATACTCCATCCATATTTCTCAAATTCAGTGAATTTGAAACATCCTTTATTCCATTGTACATTTCAGCTTATCTAATCACTGTTGCATGAAACTATACCTTGATACATTTGCATCTCATCTTTTATTTCACACTTTTGTGACTGAGGTGTCTGAACCTTTTGTTTAATTGAATTTCAATTGTATTGTTATAAATCACAGCAATCAGTTCATTGCATCGCTGATTCGACTGAAAATCAGTTTGATGTCTCTGGTAAACCCTTTGAAACATTTCTAAGCTTTAGGCACCATGAATTTAGATTGTAGGTTTTTACGGGTAGGATATGCTTGTCCCATTCATGGGCTTTTGTAGAAAAAAAAATTAGTGCCAAGACATGACTTAGATGTTTGAATCTGTTTTGGTATCTTAGTTACATAGTTAGTTACATAGTTAAATTGGGTTGAAAAAA
>CM044447.1:111587372-111607911 GCA_024363595.1 Xenopus borealis | reverse complement strand
AGTGAAATGACCAGAATGTAGATTATAACGATATTCAAATTCTCCACGAGTTCCATGAACTCAGCCTTCAATCTCATGCATTTATATAGTCATGGAACTCCTAATATCCTTATATTTCACAGTAGGGGGATTTTTTTCAATAAATATAAGCAAAAGTGGCCGCAGTGTGCATGTATGATGAGGTTTGATGCATTTCACATTTTTTTGCAGCCCCAGTGTTCATTTGAACATGTGACAAACGCTAGGAAATCATGCATGCTGCGCTTAGAACAATGCTTGGATAAACAATTGACTGATGTTCAGTATGCTTTGCATTATAGATTTGTTTAAAAAAAAAGGTATACAACTGTATCTGAAATGAATGATTAATTTGCCCATGTGTAGGAGCTGAGCTGAGTAAAACTCCTGGTGATTAACTCTACAGGGACAGATGCAGGTGGAATCTTGGACTCTTGTCCCTGTGAGCCACTGAATTAATATAGGATTAGAGCAATGTAAGGACAGCTGCAGAAATGAGGAATATGACTGTATTCTTGTCCTCTGCCCAGTTAGGCTTGTACAGTCAATGGTCACCCTGAAAGGAGATGAGGAAAGACAGAGAGAGGGTGATTTGTAGCTTGTAGTTGTTCATCCCAAGATTTACAGGTATTTCAGAGAACCTATAAATTCTATATAAGACTAAACATTGCCATGCACAAGCCAACTAGGTCCTTTAGACCAGTGATCCCCAACCTGTGGCTCATGAGCAACTTGTTGCTCACCAACCCCTTTGAATGTTACTCCCAGGGGTCTCAAAGCAGGGGCTTATTTTTGAATTCCTGGCTTAGAGGCAAGTTATAGTTGTATAAAAAAAACAGGTGCTACCAGGACTACCAAATAGCTAATCACAGCCCTTATTTAGCATCCCCAGGAAAGTTTTCATGCTTATGTTTCTCCCCAGCATTTGAATGTGGCTCACAGGTAAAAAAAGATTGGGGACCTCTGTTTTAGACCAAGTCAGCAGCTTATTGACCCTTGTATTTGGCCCACTGGAGGGTCTGCCCCACCAACATCTGGCTGAAAATTAGCCAGATAGCAAAGGGACCGATTTTATTTGGCTGTCCAACAAGGACCGTATCAGTGTGTTCATACAGTCCTCATCCAACAGGCCCAGATTGTGGACCCAGATCCACGTGTTTGGACCTGGCCAAAAGAATAGATCTGGCATTGCAAGGCCAGCAGGCCTGGACTAGCCATCAGGCCATTCTGGCATGCCCAGGGAAGTGGAGCTGAGAGAAGTGGAGCTGAATGTGAGCCAAAGCCGAATGGGACCTGAGCAGAAGCCTAATGGAAGACGAACCCGAGTTGAAGCAGAATGGGACCAGAAGTGAAATGGGAGCTGAACCCAAGTGAAAGCCAAATGGGACCTGAAGCCAAGCCAAAGCCAAATGGGAGCTGAACCCGAATGGGACTCAAAGCCAACTGGAAGCTGAATCAAACCGAAGCCAAATGGGAGCTGAAGCCGAATGGGATTCAAAGCCAACTGGAAGCTGAATCAAACCGAAGCCAAATGGGAGCTGAAGCCAAAAGGGGCCCAAAGCCAAATGGGAGCTGAAGCTAAAGCTGCAAAAAAGAGCCGAAGCGGCTGTTTGTTTAATACTTAGCCACAGTGTTTTATTAGGGGGAGAGCCCTGACCACCGATTACTTTTTCCTGTTTTATTGGGGGGCCCTGACCAACATTGTTTTTTTTTTATGTTATGGGGTCGGGTTGGCCACCAATGTTGTACATTTATATGTGGACTGCTTTGATTTGATTTGACCTTATGTCTTATTTGTAAACAATGATGTTGTTCTGCAGCTGAAAGAATGATAGCTTAAGTACCTTTTATTACCTGTTTGGCCATCTCTAGCCAGAAGGTACATCTTTTACAACAGAGTGTATTCTCCTCCGGTGTTTTTGCATCTGGTAAAGAAGCACCCAAGGGTCCAAATTACCCTAGTAACCATGCATCAATTTGTTTAAGAGACTGGTACAGATATGGGATCCTTTATCCGGAAACTCGTTATTATGGAAAGGTCATCTCCCATAGACTCCACTTTATCTAAATAATCCACATTAAAAAAATAAATTTGTACTTGATCCAAACTAAAATATAATTAATCCTTATTGGAAGCAAAACCAGCCTATTGGGTTTATTTAATGTTTACATGATTTTCTAGTAGACTTTAGGTAGGAAGTTCTATATTACGGAAAGATTCCTTATCTGGCAATTTGGATAACAGGTCCCACAACTGTATATGGATAGAAGAGGGCCTGAATAGAAAGGTGAATAATTAAAAGTAGCACTAACAATAAATTTGTTAGATGGGGTCAGTGACCAGGGCCGCCATTTGAAATCACTGGGCCCAAAAAACTTTTGTGGGCCCTGCCCCGCCCACACTGACACCCAACCCCCACCCCTGATCCCACCCACTACATATCAAAGTTAAAAGACCACACAGATATCAGCGCTAAAAAAGTAACCCCCCTCCACACATATTGATGTCCAGGGCTCCCTTATAAGTTAAAAAAAAAATATTGGCACCAGGGCCCCCCCCTTATAAGTTAAAAAAAAATTGGGGCCCCAAAAATATTTTTTTTTAAAAAACCTTGGCTGTAGGGCCCCCTTACAATTAAAAAATTGGGGCCTGAAAAAAAAAATATTGGTACCAGGGCCCCCCTTACAAGTTAAAAAAAAACGGGCCCAAAAAATATTAGTGCAGGGGCCTATAGAAAATTAAAATAAAACATTGGTGGCCAGGGGATTAGAAAAAAAAAAACCCACAGCAGAATTGAATTTGTGGCTTCAGGACTTCAGTTAAAGCTCTTTTCGTGACTTCAGGTATTTTCGCCGCTGCAGGACTGTTCGGCACTTCTGCATTCAGGCAGCACGGCAACAGGGCTTCGATGCTCGCAAGGGGGGCCCGGCTCTTGGAAAAGTGCAGCACTGCCGGGCCCCCCTTCAGGCCCGGGCCACTTGTCCCCCCTGTCCCCCCCAGATGGTGGCCCTGTCAGTGACCCTCATTCGAAAGCTATTAATAATCAAAAACTATTAAGAAAAAAAATAATGAAGACCAATTGAGACATCTCTTAAAATGGAACATACTAAAAGTTTACTTAAAGGTGAACCACCCCTCCAAGTGATCCAACCAAATGAGTATATTAAGTTTCTAAAGCACAAAACATAACTTCCTGTGCTTGGGATGTTGCCTGATCCTGGGCCCTTTGCACATCCATTCAAAGGTGGGCATTCAATTACTCATCCAGTCTTTGTGTAGCAAGCAAATGAGTGTGATAATTTCATTTCAAATCGTTGCTGTTTTGGGCTGCCCTTTACAGATTTCATAATTGCATTTATTAGCTGCTAACGTATCATTACCATCTATCACAGGAAGGTAATTACATTGGTTAACAGTGATTTCTAAATGAAGAAATATCCCTGCTTTCTTTTCTAAATATATATGTCATGCCATCCCACTTCTGTCTCTCTTTAACCCCTGCCTCCTGCCACCTTCATTTCATTTCCATCCTTAGGCTAGTAGCCACTGCTGTATGAATGAAATTAGAGGATTAAGGTGGCCATAGACATTACCAATTACGATCTTTCCTGGAAAAGATCGTTTTCCAAGAAAGATTGTTTATTTCAATAAACAAATGTAGAGAAGTCTTGCCAGATATACAGTTAGAAACAATAGAATTCTACCTGTATTTGATGATTCAGCACTAACAATGGCTGATGTTTGGGTTCAAAGGCTCCCAATCAAAATATTCCAGCCGGCTTGATCAACGAACCAACTGATAGCCAAGTCTTCTGCCGATATCGGCTGGCCTGTCTACCACCATACACACGCAATGAATATTGTATGAAATTTTTTTCATACAATATTATTGGTGCATCTAAAGGCCCCGATACATGGGGTGATAAAAGCTGCAGACGGACCGAGTCTACAGCTTATTGGCCCATGTGTGAGGATATCGGACGGGCTTCCCCAATCAATATCTGGCTGGAAGTCGGCCAGATCTCAATCCAGCAGGTTAAAAATCCTGTAGGATCGCGGGCACATATGTGCGTTGATGTGGTCCCGCGATCCAACCGCCCGTATCAGATGCATTTTGATCCGACCGTTGGGCCCTAGGACACACAATCAGAACAGCCCGATATCGTCCACCTCAATGTGGGTGTATCTGGGAGAGATCCGCTTGTTTGGCAGATCTCTATGTCACCCAGACACAAAAATCTGTATAAAAAAAAGTCCTTTTCAAATTAAACATGAAATCCAATTTCAAATTTTTATTAAAGCATTCATAGCGGTTTTAAGCTCATTTAAAAATCTCAGCTGTCAATCAAATATTGTCTGCCACTCCCCTATAGAGGCGGGGCAGATAATTACTTTCACTTTCCATTCAGCACTTCCTAGATGTCACTGCTCCCCACACATTCCCCCAGTTCTCTTAACCATTTAATTGTGTAGCCAGGACATGGGGATAGACATCGGGTCCCCCATTCTGGTGCACAAACAAGATTCTGAGATGATGCAAGGCTTGTCTTAATAACAGTGTCCACAAAATGTCTCCTGCCTGCTTGCTATAATTATGAATTCCCAGACTGAAGAAAACAAGATTAAATATTATTATTATAAATATTTTTTTTGGGGTGACGGGTCCACTTTAAGGCCATCTAAAGAGATGGCAAAGTTGGAATCAATTAAAAGGAGTCCGATGGATGGTAGGAAGAAGATGTACTCTATGTATTTGCACATGAAAGGCCTTTACTTTGGATACAATGGGAGGCAGTTGATGAACAATTGGTATCAGACAAGAACTGCAGGGAATGGAAATTAATTATTAAAGCAGTATTTTAGCAGGAGATCTGAAAGAGTTGTTATGATTATTTACATATTGTGTGCCATAGTTGTCAGTAGAGGTGGTGGATGAAATATGGGGATGACATATTTAACAAACATTCAGTGGGTTAATTAGCCAGTGGAGCATTGTTCAGCCATGTATCACTTGTCACAAGATGATCCTTTCAACCCAGCGTGTGGCTATCACATGTAATTGAGTGGGAATATAATGCTTTTATCTCTATTAATTTCTGTGTATATACTATCTAGTATAATTAATTCTAAAGCAAATGGACTTTTCTAGTTGCTTTAGACTTAATTATACTAGACAGTATACAAAGAAATTGATAGAACTAATTTGACAAGCTACTTTATATCATGACCTGGATGAATGAGATTCTTCTAGACACATTGCTTACATACTCATTTTCTTGTCTTTGCAGATCCAAGTGGCAATGTTACCTATGCCAATGTTATAATGCCGACAGTCTTTGGAGTCATCTGCTTGCTTGGGATCATTGGCAATAGTGTTGTGATATACACCGTCTTCAAGAAGTCCAAATTCAGGTGCAGCAGCAGCGTGCCAGATATATTTATCATTAATCTTTCGGTGGTCGACCTGCTTTTCCTCCTCGGCATGCCCTTTCTAATCCACCAGCTTCTGGGCAATGGAGTTTGGCATTTTGGAGAAACCATGTGCACCCTTATTACTGCTTTAGATACCAACAGCCAGTTTACAAGCACTTACATACTCACTGCCATGTCCATCGATCGTTACCTTGCCACAGTGTACCCATTCACCTCGGCAAAGTATCGGAAGCCACCTATAGCCATTATGGTCATCTGCATTCTCTGGGTGCTGTCACTTCTAAGCATCACCCCCGTCTGGATGTATGCAAGGCTTATCGCTCTGCCAGGAGGGGTTCTGGGATGTGGAATCACACTCCCTAACCCAGAAAGTGACATATACTGGTATACACTGTATCAATTTTTTCTGGCTTTCGCCATTCCATTTGCTGTGATCTCAGTGGCATACCGCAGAATCCTGTTGAGAATGGCATCCTCGGAAGCTCTGACAGCTCACAGGAGTTCCAGGATAAGGACTAAGAAAGTAACCAGGACAGCAATCGCAATATGCCTAGTTTTCTTCATCTGCTGGGCTCCATTTTACGTTCTTCAGATAATTCAGTTGGTGATGGACCAGCCAACACTTGCTTTCCATTATGCTTACTGTGTTGCAATTAGCATGGGCTATGCAAACAGCTGTATAAACCCTTTTATCTACATTATCCTGTGCGAGACCTTTAGGCGTAGGTTTATTGTCTCCGTACAACCAGCAGAAGACCATCCAGAGAGCAGGATCCGCATGAAATTCCGAACAGATCCGCCCTCTGGCAGTGGACAACCTCTCCTTCAGCTTGTTCCTGTATCAACTGGCAGCTAACCTAATCTTCATGTATGGTCAATCATTTGTATTCATGTTATGAAGTTAATAATTATATTTTCAACATGTGCATGAGATTGTGGAAAAAAATCCCACCACCGCCTGTATTGTATAGGTTACTGTGCAAGAATGTTTCCTGGTCAGTATTAAAATATAAGTCAGAGCAATTCAAGCTATATTAAACCATTCTACTGACTTAGATGGGGTGCCATGAATTATGATTGTAGCCATGTGGATGCCCTTATGCACTGAGACAGAAGATTTGTTGTGTTTTTTTTTCACTTCAATGAGAATGTACAAATTTCTAAAGCTCTTTTCTTTTATGGTGCACAATCATGGCTTGCATTCTGTAGACTATTTGAAAGAAAAAGGCTTCTTACACTTTCAATAAATACAAGAGAATTGCAACCAGCTGAGTGTATTGTATAACCACTGCACTTTGTGAGCTGCCTTTGTCTGCCTACAGCGTCTTCTCCCATTCTGTTTTCTTGTTGCTCGCCTTGAAAAATTCCATGGTTCCCTCTAAATCTAAATCAATAGCTGGCTATTGCTTTTCCAGCAACCGCTCATAAATGGATTTGGTGCAAAGGTTTATGAAGTGTAGAAAGAGTGAGCTATAAAGAAAGGGGACAGACAATCACAATGAAGAGGCACAAGTGCTCCAGATTTTGAACCTGTTATCCAGAATGCTTGGGACCTGGTGTCTCCAAGATAAATTATCTTTCCGTAATTTGGATCTTCTAGAAAATCTACTAGAAAATCATTAAATAAATCCAATAGGCTGGTTTTGCTTCCAATAAGGATTAATTATATTGTAGCTGGGATCAAGGTTCTGTTGTATTATTACAGAAAAAGGAAAATATTCTTAAAAATGTTAATTATTTGGATAAAATGGGGTCTATAGGAGATGGCCATGCCATAATTTGGATTTTTCTGGATAAGGGTTTCCAGGTAATGGAAACATTGCACATTCTTCAAAAGTTTATAGGTGTATGTTTCTTTAGCTTGGACGAACACATGGTAGGCAATGGTGCAGGTGATAGACAGAATACCCTATAGACCATGCCAAATTAACAACAGTAGTTAAGCAGAGCCAAGGAAATCTGCTTCCAATCTTCTAGATTTGTTTTTGTTTTCTCCTCAACCTTCTGCCTGCAACTGCATTCTTTACTTCCTAGTAGTGATGTGCAGGTTGATATTTCCCCGACCCGCATCCGATCATTGCCCACCCTCCCTTAGACCACGCCCACTCACATCCTCGCTTCCAGGTAGCTTTTATAGACCCACTCTGACCCGCACCACCAACAACGTCACAAAAGGGGCAGGGTGAGCAGGTGCAGCGTCTATAAAAGACTAAACCAGAAGTCGGCATTTGATGGTGGCAGACAGGGAAAACAGGAGAAGAGCTCAAGCCAACCACCACCCGTGAAGAAGCATGCAAGGTGGGCCTGAACCCACCTGACCTGCAGGTCCCTCGGGTATCGGGCTGGCCCACACATCACTACTTCCTAGTGCCTTCATTTGGAATGCAAGCAAGACTCTCCAACTGGAATCCTGTCTGATATATGTGTGCCTTGCTCCCTAAAGTTTCATCATGTGTCTCATGCTGAAGAGACTGAACAGACAATACTTAAAGCTTGTCAATTATGCATGACAACTTGATATAGAATGATAATATTTCTGGTCACAAAACTGCTGAAAGGATCCAGGCATATAGACAGTAGGTAGGCATATTGCCATTTCTAAAGCTGGCCATAGACATGCAGAAATAATTGTACTAAATGAGGTTTCATACGATTTTCGGACTGGGCTCCAGATAACTGGACTGACAATTTTAATACCATTGGTCCTATAGTCGATGGGGCAGGTTAGAAGATTTCTGTCTGCTAATTATAATATCTCTTCATGTATTGACGATATCAATGGGTACTATTCTGGGACATAACCTGTGTACGAATGCCGTCTGTCAGTTTATGGCCACAACGGTGTCTTATTTGTTCTTTTTCCTACTTTAATCCTACAATTTAAATCTGAATGGTTAGTTTTAGATGAAGTTGAATTACAATGGGTGGTCGATATCCAAAAATACAAGAATTAAAATCTGAATGTCTGTGGTCATCTTAAAATGTAGAAGTATTACCTTCGCTGGGCAGATGGACTGTACTAGGCAGGGGAGCAGAGGTAAATGGATATTTATTGTCCACATTGTTTTTTCAAGGTGGAACCAGAGTCACTCAATGTAAGATGTTGTTATCAATTCCCAAAGTGGGTCCCATGATAATCACTTGTTATGAATTCATGGGAAAAGTGTTTTGCACATATTCATAAGCATAAAACAGCAAGTGAAAGTGTTTTTCCCTTTATGATGGGAAATTCTTGGAAAACGCATGAATTCTGGGAACAACCAGCGCATTGTGTCAAAAAAAACATGGCCTTGTATTGCTCATTGTGCCAGGGTAAGTCCTATTTACAACTTAATGTGAAGTAAAAGGATATCAGATGTAATTTTCAAGTTCGCTATAAGTAGGTCTCTATAAAAAAATATTGTATAAAACAACTCATATGTAAAACCCTGCTTCATGTAAATAAACCATTTTCATAATAATATACTTTTTTAGTAGCATGTGCCATTGGGTAATCATAAATAGAAAATAGCCATTTTAAAAAATAAGGACAGCCTCCTGGGATCCTATGATTCAACGGTGCACACAAACATACCAAACAAACTATAAAATCACGTGAGCCAATTAACAGACAGAGTTCGGTCTTTTTCTTCCACACTTCTTCCTGTTACAGACGGGGCACATTTACAAAATTCACTTGAATAATTCGAAGTTCGATCGAATACGATCGAATTCCGATCGTACGATTTTATCGGACAGTCGCATATGCAAATTTGCCCACTTCGATCATCGAATATGCAAAATTCGAGCGTATCGAATAGATCTAAAGATCGGATATTAGATCATTCGTACTGCAGCCACTTGGATTTGTGTGTTAAATGCGAAGAAACTGTGTTATCTACAGTCATCTTAACTCATTTAATGCATTTAACCTTTTCATTAGCATCGAAAACAATGGTGAACTCTTTGATGGGTGGGATGGGATGCTGTGACACAATATTCTGTGCTAAGTGGGATAAATGGGATGTCTGAGTTAAGTTATTCTGTGTCAAACGCACAAGCCAAAGTGGCTTCATCTGTACAGACCCTGTGGATGCAAATTCCATCTGCCACCTTGTCTCTGGGTTCATTCCATTGAAGGTATAATTGGGATTAAATGAGAATGCTGACTGTGCTTAAGCTAATGTAAAAGGGCACCGCATTTGCAGAACATATTGAAGCGAGTCCTAAGCTGTTTGGCTGACTCATGATGAGAACAATTGGTTTTGTCGCCGCAGATTCTCCCGCACCCCCTGCTGTCTCTGGATATTGTTGGCAGAGTCACACCGTCTCCTATAAATAAAGAAAAGAGATGAAAGGGACAAAAACACAGGGGTATGAAATTCAATGCAAATGGTCCAGAACTCCTAGAAACGGCATTTATATGTTTTATTTTAACATTCGCAGTTGGCAGCAGATGCATAATAATGACAAATGGAAGTAAAAAAAAAACCTTTATGTGAAGCAGGCAACCCAGATTTTACAATATTAACTTCCCTGCCTAGAATATATTCCTTTTTTATGTAACTTGTCATTCTAAAACTGGAAATGCAGGTAAAATACTCTGTCAAATGGAAATAATGCATTATATAGTGGGAGTAAATATAGCTATGGGTTCAGAACTTGCATGGTGTTGTTAAACTTATTTCTAGTGTGTTTAATAAATTAACTCCTTTGGATTAATTGTTTTAGGAATTATTTGGTTGATGCAGAAAAAAATGCTAAATTGTCCTTTTCTTATGTAGAGGTGGCAATTTGCAGACCAATCAGACATGGTTTCCTACCAATGAGCCCATGGGCTGATTAACTCAAAGTTGCAGGTTCACACCTGGTCCCTCAATTCCCTTTAAACGGTTCTTGGGGTATAAGAGGACGGCTCCTGACGAAGGGCTATGCCCCAGAAACGTTGTACCTTTTTTGGCTGACATTAAACACGGGTATTTACCCTTAAGCAGATAACATGTGCTGGAGTAATTTGTTTCAGCTGAATGTACAGATAACATACAAGCGGCCATACCATGCGACTGCCCAGGAAACTGGACCAAACTGGAAGTAAAGAGAAGCTACAGGCTTGTAGCTCCTTCTTACTTAATTTCTGCCAAATGATGGAAATTTTCCATCAAGACCAATAGTCCTAGACAACCTAGAAGAGAGGGCATTGAGGAGATTAAATCCTTTTGGATTTACTCATGAGATGCTAATACCTAAGAGCCTTGGATCTGGGTTTTTTTATAGCTAATTTATTGTCTAAATGTGTTAAGGCTGTGTCCCTTTAATTATTTTGGATGATTATCTCCTGAAATGTGCGGTGGGTGTTTCTGTCTATAAATATATATATATAATGTTTGTTTGTCTGAAGAATGTTTTTTTAAATTGCACTGAAACATTAAATATATCTGTTGAAATGTCGTTGTTTTCATCAGCTTGCCTATTTTGCTACATAGGCAGGCTCCTTAGAAGCAAGTGTAGTGTATACATTTTGCACACAGTCAAAATTGCTTTTAACCTATAAAGCTGCAAACTTTTCCAGTATTTCAGTGTATTCTAAAACTGCTTCTGTAGCTCTGGGGTTTAAAATTCAAGGGGTTGTTCACCTTTAAATCATACTTTAGCATACGATGTAGAGAGTGATATTCTAAGCCAATTTGAAATTGGTTTTCATTATTTATTATTTGTGGTTTTTGAGTTATTTTGCTTTTTATTCTGCAGCTCTTCAAACTGCAATCTGGATGTTAAGGTCCAAATTACTATAGCAGCAAAGCAGTGATTTGAATAAGAGACCGGAATATGGATAGTAGAGGCATGAATAGAAAGTAATAAAAAGTAGCATTTTCAGCCTTACAGAGCATTTGTTTTTGTCGATGGGATCAGTTACGCCCATTTGAAAGCTGGAGGGCATCAGAAGAAGAAAATAAATAACTATAAAAGAGCAAAAGTGAAGACCACTTGAACAGTATAACAAATTAAAAGTCACTTAAAGGTGAACTACCCCATTAATGGCAATAGGCAGACTCTCAACATGGATTTTCAGAGTAGAAGACATCAAAAGAGACCTCAAGTCCAGTTTGCCTAATCGACTGTAGAAATATAAATTATGTTTGAGCTTTGCTCTGTGGCCATGAGTTTGTCCCACAGACACTAAGGGGCACGTTTACTAAGGGTCGAAGTGAATATTCAAATAAAATTCTAATTTGACTATTCGCCACCTTAAAGCTGCAGAATTGCTATTTTAGCCTATGGATGACCTCCTAGAACCTAGGAATTTGAAGGATTTTGATTGAATGATTGCAAGGTTTTTTATTTGGTCGAATACAGCCGTTTTCGAAAATGGCCATATTCAATTGAAAATGACTGTCCAAAAAAATTTTTGTCGGTCTAATTTTGCAGTATTTTCACTTCAAAATTCGACCATTATTAAATCCGCCCCTAAGAGTGGTTCCATATCAATAAAAAAAAAATATCAAAAATTTACACTGCATCCTCTGGTTTCTATATATAATTAATATCTGTCTTGTGTATCTATTTTATCCTTACCAATGTGGATTAATGGGTAGCACTGCTGCCTTGCAGCTCTGAAGTCCAGTGTTCAACTCTGTGTTATTTTATAAACTCACACTGTGTAGAACTTCAGACTTTTATATGGCTGTGTATCAGTTCCTGGATCAACAACAGTGTCTGGTTAGAACAACAGAAACACTTATTATCAAGAAACACTTATTATCAATTCAAGCCCTCTAGTGGCTGGAGGTAAACACACCACAAACTCCAGCCTGGGTACCAGGGGTGAAATAACAGAGGAAGCAGACCCTGTGGCTACAGGGTGGCCCAGGAGGTATAGGGGCCCCACAATGCCCTACTTCATATACCATTTCAATGAATATTGGTAAAACAAGTCAACCTCTAGACATTTTTGGGGGGCCAGTAATATCTAGTTACAACACCGTTGGGTACTGTTTGCCAGGAGTATGAAATTTCTCTCTGTGTTGTTTCCTTTGGGTACTCCAGTTTCCTTCTACACCCTAAAATATGCTTATTTTCAGGTAAACAGGCTTCTGCCAATAAAATTGGCCCTGTATTTGTAATAGGGACCTTAGATTGTAAGCTCCGTAGGGATATGATGTATAATCTTTGTAATGCTCTGCATAAAATGTGTGAGTTTTATATAAATGGCAGGAAATAAAAATAAATCATTATTCTGTATTGTAATTAATAATAATATGACTTTTCTGCCCTTCACACCCTAATATCTCCAACATACACCTCTATGTATGATATTTGTCTAGATAAAGACAAACCACACAGAATAGACTTCCCACTAAGGGCAATGGGATTAGCCAAAACTATAGCTAAGTGCAGCCTCTTTGGCCATTTGCTTAGGGCCAAAACCCATCTGCCCATCTGATCCGGAAATATAATTCTGTGGTTGGGATTTTGTTTTTATATGAAGCTTATTCTCTCAGTATGTTTTAAACTTACCCCCAACGTCTTCCATGCTGAGGGCAATTTATCTTTTGCACCCTTGCGTATGTGGGACAGATCGCGTTAAAATGATGATGATGATGCCTTACACAAAGGTCCAAGCAAATCCCATTGTGTCATTGTGCTTAGTGATAGGTAGACACTGTTATAACTCCAGGGAAAGGCCTGTTTCATACTGTGAAGGGATAACTACTAAGAATCCAGATCCCTGGACCAGAGGCTGCTTTACTAATTACATATAAGCTTTCAATGTCAACTGCCTGGAAAGCACTGTGAGAAATATACAAGGTAAACAAAAGCAACAGCTCAGAAAGAAATCTGAGAGATCTTTAGCAGTTGCAAAAAAGAGCAGTGCGTCTACCGCAATGATATAAGATGCAAGAATATGCAGCCCTACAGCTTAATAATGGAATATTCAAATCAATAAAACTGCCAACCAGTTATTACACCACCTATTAATAATTAATAATGTGCTTATCAGCTACCCCAAATCAAGAGTAATCATATCCTACCTCTTGCTGCTCAATACGAAATGAGTACTTGTTTGGTAACAACAATAACTGAGGTTACTATTAAACTTATTATGTAGACACGTTTTGAAAAGAATGACAAAGCTGACTGTCTGATTTATAGGTCCATGGCTTGAATGTCATATGCATATGAACAAGTACCAGATGGTATGAAACACATAAGGCTGGATACCAGTTGGTCTGTATGCCTACTTTTTTTAAAAATCTTATGTTTTTAAAGGGATACTGTCATGGGAAAAAAAAATTTTTTTAAAATGCATCAGTTAATAGTGCTGCTCCAGCAGACTTCTGCATTGAAAATCCGTTTCTCAAAAGAGCATTTTCGTTTTGAAATCTGACAGATGGGACTAGACATATTGTCAATTTCCCAGCTGCCTCTGCTGAACAATGGTAAGGTAACCAGATAACAGCTCCCTAACACAAGATAACAGCTGACTGGTAGATCTAAGAACAGCACTCAATAATAAAAACCCATGTCCCACTGCATTCTATTCAGTTACATTGAGAAGGAAAAACAGCCTGCCAGAAAGCAGTTCCCTCTTAAAATGCTGGCACAAGTCACATGACCAGGGGCAGCTGGGAAATTGACAAAATGGCTAGCCCCATGTCAGATTTCAAAAGTGAATATAAAAAAATCTCTTTTGTGAAATTGATTTCAGTGCAGATGTCCACTGGAGCAGCACTATTAACAGATGTGTTTTAAATAAAGATGTTTTCCCATGACAGTATCCCTTTAATAAAAGCTATTTTTAACTTAATTATGGAGTTTATTTGGATATATTTTGGTGTTTGATATTTATGCCCTGTGAACTGGAGGCTATATCCCAACAACCATGGACCTTTAGACAGGCCTTTAGGATTGCAGCAGTTCACAGAGCATAAATATCAAACAACAAAATATATCCAAATAAACTCCATTTGGGTAAAGGTTTTGCAGGTAAAGTTGCTGTACCGTGTTAGCCAGTAAAAATGTTATTGGGCAACCCTTTTGAAATAAAAAATAACAAAATGGTATAAAGGTGATACCTTTATTGGCTAACTAATATAATCATAGCAAGCTTTCAGAACATTTTAGTTCCTTTTTCAAGCTGATTACAATGATGTTATGGCCAGTAGATGTCCCTATGTAAAAGGGTAAAGGTTTTCCTATGCCCCAGTGAATGTCTTAGCCAGCTAGGCTGGGTCCTTTTTCCCATAGGAGAGGGGGAGTAGTTCCCAGAGGTTATAAAAAGGGATGTGCCATGTGTTCTGTCTCATTCCAGTGCACCCACTGAAAGAGGAGTGTGCTGCTAAGGCCTGAGGTGGAGGTAGGCCTCAATATAGAAGTGAGTGTCAGGTTAGAAACTGTAATAGGTCACTATAGGAGTGACAGATGAATTCAGGAAAGTTATTAAGCAGCTAAAGCTCCAACGAGTAGTAGTGAACAGGGCTAACTGGCACCCCTAGGCCCACTGACGTTTGTCGCCCCTGTCCCCTCCCTTTTATTTGCTCAAATTTTCATCAGGACAGAGCAATGGGAATTGGCACACAGAAAATTAAAATTTCTGAACCAATGTGGGTGTGGTTGGGCCACCCCCTAAAATCCTGCTGCCCTTAGCCAGGGCCTAGGTGGCCTGTCCACAAATCCGGGCCTGTTAGTGAAGGGTTAGTACCCTGCGGAGGGACATCCGCCAGGTTAGGGAGTCAAGTGGTTAAGCTCAGGGATAGAGAGATCCTAAGAGATTTTATTCTTAGTTTATTTGGTGTGTGTTTGCAGAGCACTTGAGATGTATTAGAAACCCTTTTAAGTCTGTAATCCTTGCCTTACTTTTGACCATGGTCTAATTCCTGCTAAAGGCAGACAAGGCTCGAATTTCTAATGCCCAATTATTCATCTGCAATTCAGCAAATTAATAATCCTGTCTGAATATTAAGTCTGTTTTCTGCAAAATGTTTTCCACTTTGGAATAAAGAATGTCATGCTGTGATATCAGTCTTGCGATGGGGTTTAATTGCCCCAGAAATGCTCTGTAGCATGCTCTGCATTGGTACAAAACTCTGTGCAAATGCATACATTTCCATGATCTGTATTAAACAAATCTGATACATTATTGTAGAGATGCTGATGCTGTCATTCTAGATTTGCTATGAATCTTTAATTTGCAGGATCAGGATACTTTGTGAAACCATTGGTATTAAATATATAGGGTTTCACTGAATGCAAAATAGCAAATGTTACAAATCCTGCATTTGGTGAATCCATATTATCTACAGGCGTTTGTAAGCACGAGTTGATTTAATTCTACCCTTTGGGCCAGGAGCAGACACCAGTACTAAATACAGGAAAAAACAAGTTTTGATCATTTATTTCCATGTTCAGTGTTGGTATCTCTAGTGGTTACGGATTGTAATTTACAAATTTGTCCCGTGTAAAAATTCACGAAACGTGGGTTTTGACACAGGAGTCAATTTGGCGCCAATTTGCCGCATGACTATTTTGTCCATCTTGACGTCGGCGTCAATATTTGTGGATTTTTTTTTTCCTTCACGGCTGGTGGCGAAACTCAGAAATTTTCAGCACTCATCAGTAGCTATGGACACATAATATAGAATTAGCTCAGATAAAACTTTTGTTGCAATAAAGGGCAACTAAAGGCCAGAGTCATAATTAGTGATGAGCGAATTTTTTCGCCAGACATGGATTCGCAGCGAAACATTAGACAGCGAGACAAGGTCATCATAAGAAAAACGCCCATTGATTTAAGTGAGAAAAATTGTTGCGCATGTAAAAAAATGTTGCTGCGCATTGACTTAAATGTGTTTTCGCAAATTTTTTCCCAGTTTCACTAATTTTTTCAGTGAAAGGGAACTGATTCGCTGTTTGCTAGTCATGATAGACTTTGTAGCAGGGCAGGAATTAGTGGTTCACCTTTAACTTTTAGTATGTTATATATTGGGCAATATCTTCATCTTCTGACTCCAACTTTTAATGGTGGTCACTGACTCATCTAAAAAACAAATGCTCTGCAAGGCTGAAGATTTTTGTGACTTTCGTCACAAGTGGAGTCGTTCAGGCCTGGACATTTACTACAATTTGAGCATGTGCCAAAAATGCACTGATTCTGAAGAAGACTGAAAAAAGAACTCCCATGACCTCCTGAGGCACGAATCTGCACGGAGGGGTAAGTAAAAAGTTGGGGGCATTTGCCCAGGAGGTCAACTAGGCTTGGGGGGGGGGATTAGGGAAGAGGGTAGGGTTTTTCAAGAACAAGTTTAGTATTCCTTTCACTATGAAATTTTCTCTACAAGTCTAAATGGTGACAGGCAGTGTATCTGAGCAGTGGTCTTCAGCCTTACTTGGTTCAGTCCCTCCTTGAAGACTCACCATTTTTCAAGGGTGCCCCTTAGTTCATAACAAGATTGCAGATATATGAAAACATTGCTTTAAAATTATCAGCCATTTAGCCATATTTACATGAAATAAGTGTTCGCCCAAAATTTTGCTTTAATTTGCCTTCAAGATTGTCTTCCAGGAGTATCTAGGACCAAAATATGTCCCTAACTGGTCCTAAGGCTGTTACATCACTGAGCCACTCTAGGAGGAGGCAACAGAGGGTTCATTTACAATGTAGAGCAGACCACCATGGAGCAAACCCCCATGTTTTGTTTTTTCTTAAACTTGTGCCTGTTCTTTGCTGAATGTCCATATTTTTTTGTTTCAACGTAAATTATCAAAGTCAATCCCAAATCCACCAAAAGCCAAGTGTATAAAATATCTACTATAAATGCAATAACAGCTGAGCTGGAAACCTATTTTATATTTATCTATTGAAAACTCTGCTTCGTAGTGCCTAGCAGTATCCTAAATCCTAAAATGTATGGTTTCTACATGGGGGAATGGTTCCACCAGTAAGTGATTATCATACAATATGCAGGATAATCTCTAATGTATGGATTTGGTCTGATGTTTCAAATAGAAGATGAAATCTGGCTTCTCTTAACAGCTCAACACATTATCAAAAAGATTTTTTTTCTACCTTCTAAGAAATCCTACTGCGAATTCCTCAGAATTGGCCATCAAAGAATAACCAGTGTTGTCATGTACTATATATGAATCTGAATTTTTAAGCAATGGGTACTGAGCTGGAGAATGTTTTTCACATATCTAGAACTAATAACATTTCTTTCTCAAATTAGCATCCCCTAGAGGATAGGGTCATGAAGTGAAGGACATGACAAGAGCTGTGCTAATATTCAGAGAGAGATTGAATAGAACATGGTGCTGCCTGTTTGGCACATGAAACATCTAATGGAAGGCCTCTGGGACTGGGATCAGAGCAATTAGTATGAGTAGCACATGTAAAAGCTTATCATGGCATGTCTGTTGCTTGTTTACATCATTACATAGAGCATTGGGGATAATAGACAGGTTACAAAAATCCTGAAACTATTTGTAAGTGTATAGTAATCTGATTATTATTAGTATTACAGGTATGGTACCTGTTACCCAGAATGCTTGGGACCTGGGGTTTTCTGGATCCTGTAAGCATTAAATAAACCCAACAGGCTGGTTTTGCTTCCAATAAGGATTAATTATATCTTAGTTGGGGTCAAGTACAAGCTACTGTTTTATTATTATTATTTAGAACAGGAATGAATATATTTCCACAAACAAGATCTATCAGAGTTGAGTAGGATGCATTGGGATTGTTTATATTGGGTTTAGAATATATGTAATTTTGGTATTATTTATGACTCAGCCGTGCACACTGCTCAGCCCCTTTTTAATATGTGCATTGTGTAACTCGAGCCTCTCCTCTGCAGCTCATGTCACTTAGATATAATGAGTTCTTCTCAGTGATAAATCTAGGGAATCAATGCAATTTTATCAAGCCTTGTAATTCATTTTTCCCCCCAAATAAGACAAAAACAGGAAATCTGGAGATAATTTAAAACTATACACATTCAGTCAATTTAAAACTGGATAGCAGTATTGCAATATAAATAATCTGAAATATAGTCTTTCTTTCTTCATCAGTGCCTAATGAAACATAGAGACATTGATCACCCTGCCGAGATCCTTGTTTATTTGCATATCTGTACAAATTATTATTAAGTCAGGCCATATATTGAATATACAACTGTATGTTTTTTCAGTCCACTATAATAATATTCATTGCTATACTATTTTACGCAGATATAAAGATATTGGAGCTCAAAGCAGGAGAGTGGGACAAAAGAGAAAATAAATAGAGAGACATAAGCTGGTACTATATATCAGCCTTTAAAGGAGAAGGAAAGCTACTGAAGCAGTTTATTGCCAATAGATTAGCCACAATAGTGCAAACTATAAAACTATATTTATTCTGCAGAATGCTTTACTATACCTGAGTAAACAGCTCTAGAATTCTCTCAGTTTGTTTAGGATAGCAGCTGCCATATTAGCTTGGTGTGACATCACTTCCTGATGTCCCTGCTCGCTCATAGCTCTGGGCTCAGATTACAGCAGGGAGGGAGAAAAGGAAGGGGAGAGAGATAGAAGAGCAAACTGAGCATGCTCAAGCCCTAGCCCTAAGGTTTAAGCTGAAAACAGGAAGTCTGATACAGATACCCATGTATACAAAATATAAGGAAAGAAATGCTGTGTGTCTTTTGACAGAGCAGCATTACTTCGAGGGTTTACTAGTGTATTCATATAGACCTTTCTGATAAAGCTTACTTAGTTTTAGCCTTTCCTTCTCCTTTAAAACAATGTATACACCAGTTTTTTCTCAAAACCTTTTTGCCTGGGGATCCAAATTAAGTTGCAGAATCAGCTCTGTCACCCAAAAATTGAATTAGAAACAGATATGACTTGTTTTTATTATTTTTTTAATTACTGTTTATTGTAGGACAAGGTTTTCCATTATAAAAGAGATTATGGAGACCCACTCTAAACACCATTAAGACCATGATTTGGATTGATATAGAGACTGAGCAATTCAAAAATCCAAATATTATACAGATTGATTAATACTCAGGTATGTTTATGTACAGGAATTTCCCATCAACCATCAGCCAGATCCCAGTAATTTGATTTTATATGGTGTTCAGATTCCTGACATTCTCTTATTGTCCAACGGACAAGTTCCTAATTGCTACATAACAATTTGCCTATATACACCACTATCATGCCACTAATAGCTCCAGTTCTACCAACACAGCCCCAATTAGTATATGTAGAATTGTGCATATGGGTAAAGGGAAAACTGCACCCAGTTGAGTCAGTACAACTTATATGGATCTGAACTGGGAATTGCTCACCTGTAGAACATTGCAGGCAACAGTCTCCGTGGACAGAACTTTTTATTTATCAGAGTCGTTTAACTGTGTGGCATTTAGATTCATTGCATAAAATAATCTGCCATATCAAAGGTTCTAAAATCTTGTTACATTGTCAGTAAGTCTCCAACGAGAGAAGGAGATGATCCAGGAAGTTTAGACCTGCTGGTTTTTATGGAGCTCTGCAGGTTTATGGGACTACCAGGCTTCTGTGTAATAAGGCATTCCAGTTTATATGCTGTAAATGAGACTTTATAAAGGAGCTTTATTAACGTTTTATGTTCCATGTAGATGTTCAGTGCTATAAAATATAGGTCAGTAGAGGCAAGAAAAAGAATAATGGCTGCATATCTGTTTCATGGAATTCTGTAACGGTCTAGAACAACAGCGAGATTTACAGGTTTGAGATCCATTACCTGGAACCTGTTATCCAGAAACATCCAAATAATAAGACCTTCATGTCACTTAGATTCCATTTCAAAGGGATACTGTCATGGGAAAGGTTTTTTTTTGTCAAAACACAACAGTTAATAGTGCTGTTCCAGCAGAATTCTACACCTAAATCCATTTCTCAACAGATTTTTTTATATTCTGTTTTGAACTCTGAAATTTTGTCAATTTCCCAGCTGCCCCAAGTCATGTGACTTGTGCCTGCGCTTTAGGAGGGAACTGCTTTCTGGCAGACTGTTGTTTTTCCTTTTCATTGTAACTGAATGGAACGCAGTGGGACATGGTTTTTTACTATTGAGTGCTGTTCTTA
>CM044447.1:111561276-111572744 GCA_024363595.1 Xenopus borealis | reverse complement strand
AGTTGAATAACTTTAAAATTTTGATTCCTTCGATCATCGAATGATCTATTCGATGATCGAAGAGACCAAATTTGAATATACTATTTCACGAAAAATTCGTACGATCGTTATTTGATCGAATTCGATCGAACTTCAATCATTTCACATGAATTTCGTAAATCGGCCCCTTAAAGCTGGCCACAGACAGAACAATTACGATCTTTCTTGGAAAAGATCTTTCCAAGAAAGATTGTTCATTACAACACACACCTGTAGAGCTGAATCATCAAATATACAGGTAGAAACAATAGAATTCTACCTGTATCTGACAATTCAGCTCTAAACAGTGGCCGATGTCCTGCCCGATCGACAGATATCCAATTCTTCTGCGATATCAGTCGACTCCTTTCCCACCATACACGCATCAAATATCAAACGAAATATTGTTTTGTACGGAAGAGGGAAAAACCACAATCCATTGCAGGGCAAAGCCAGGGATTTTTTTCCTCCTAAAATTCATGTCTAAGAGACATCAACTAAATAGCTTACACCTGAAAACGTTGTGTTATTTACTAATGCAGATAATAACTGTATTATTTTTGACAATGACAGAGCATGGTTTCCCAAACTGTGTCCCCTAGGGGTGGTTCAAAGCAGCTGAACCCAGACTGAATGTCAGTTATGGTGAAATTTCAATCTTAATGATTATTTTGCTGTTGTAGTTATCTTTGTAATTAAAGGGACCATTAGGACTTTCATAAACGTTGACTTTGTTTCAAAGAAGTGACCCAAGCTAATGTTGAATGAAAAGGGATGGCTGAAGACCTCTGCATTAGAGTGATATTCTTTAGATGCAAACCAAAAAAAGGGTTTGCAGTTTAAAATGTACTGCTGGGTACTGTCCACTTTATAAATAATAGGTGCACATGTAGGTGCACTGCTTAAAGGGATTCCTGGAAGCAACACTTGCTGATCCCCCGGTTCCTTTGCATCTTTGTTAGGGATGCAACAAAGACAGGATTCGGCTCAGTATTCAGCAGGATTTGAACTCGGGAAAATCTTTGTGCCTGGCCAAATCAAATCTAAATCCTAAAAGACTGGGAAATACATTTTTTTAGCTGTTCTCCCTCCCCCTCTCTGATTTGCATATACAAATTAGGGGTCGGATTCAGTTCAGTATTCCGCGGATTCCAAAATAGTGGATTTGTTGCATCCCTAATCTTTGTGCCCTCTAAATTTAGATCTGGGTCCAGTGTCAGAATGGTGCATCCAGGGCCCACTCGAGCTGCCACCTTAGGGACCCACATCTCATTCGTAAACTTCTACCTCCATGAGGTCTAAACCCATCGTCAGCCTCCAACACCATTCCCTTCCCAAGAGGATCCCTCTTGCTAGAGACATTTCTTTCTGACAGGAGAAGCAATAGTCCTGTACAGGAAACACTCATCAGATGGGTATAACCCCAACTAAAACCCCTTTCCCACTTAATTTACCAGGCAGTAAATAGCTAATAAAATGTTTTTTCTGAAACTAGTTCTCTTTTAGTAATATTTGCTTTTGATGCTGGTAAAAATAGGTCTAGACACAAGTTAGCCATATAGCTAATATTATTCAGCCAGACAGCATCCAATAGCATAATTACCTGACTTACACAGTAATATAATTGCCTGAATGCAGGAAGGCAAGCAAAGCGGAGCCTTTTAACTAGAAGGCATCCAGCTGTGAGAGGGAATTCACGCAATAACTGTGGGTGGGATTCCACAAGCAGACAATCATACAATCTGTTTGCCTTTTGGTGACTATTCTGCTCCCCTGGCTCATCCTTCTAAAATCCAGATTGTGAGTGGAATTTGCTAAGGAACAATCTTCAGTGAAGAAACTCAAACCAGAACACTTTTCTTTCCCAGAATTAGACTCCCTGCAGTAAGATATTGATCCTTTTCATGTAAGTACTCAAAGACATAACTTTAATGAACAGTGCGCTTTTTTTATATTTTAATTGGAGCTTTTAATTCTGCTTTGCAGAAAGAAATTCTCATCAGTTTTATGGATGTATAGTATAGAGAGGGAACACTATTATTCCAGGGGGGCAAAAGAAAACTAAAGCTATAAGAAAAGATTATCCAATATAAAACAAATATTAAAAGCAGTGCATAATATAGTCCTACAGAAGGGGACTATTGTTGGGGAATGATCACTAATGTGAGCGCCTATGTGCAGTCTTTGTTATCTATTCTTAAAGGGCACCTATGGGCTGAAAAAATTTCCCCAAACCGAAGGTGCGGGCTGATAGAGCCCACATTCCAGGTTGGGGTTCTAGTAGTTTTAAAAAAAATTAAATTGCCCCCTGCAGACGCTGGCTTACTCGCACTGGGAGGGAGCTCCCAGGGCGAGCCACCATGTTTTAGGAAGCGCATGTGCAGTATGAAAAGCTGCCCAAAGTTGTGGCAGCTTTTCATTCAGCTTATGTGAATGCACCGTCATGGCGGCTCACTCCGGGAGCTCCCACCCTGTGCTAATAAAGCCATCACCTGCAGGGGGGATTTTTTTTAATTTTTTTTTTTTTTAAACTACTAGAACCCCAAACCGGAATGTGTGCTCTATCAGCCCGTACCTTCGGTTTGGGGAAATTTTTTTGCCCATAGGTGCCCTTTAAAAAGCTCATATTTTGATACAAAGGGAATGTTTATTTTAAGTGACAAGGGACATTTCTGGAAATGTATGCTTTTCTAAAGGGCTAGGGGAAATATTTGAATGGCACAAACACCATTTTCTGTAAAGGTCTAGGATAGGGCAATCCAAGATGAGTTACACATGCCTGCAGAAGTATCCTTCTAAACAAGGTGTACAGAAAACTATAGTACTTTAAAGCCAAGCAGCCTAGTTACAGCACAACATCTGGAACCCACCTTGGGCATCTGCTTACCCAACACAAGATCATTTAATTCAACAAAGACACTGTACTAGGTATATTCTGAACCCCACCCAGAACCTGTTTATCAAAGATATATCCTACCATCTGATGAAGTTTTGGGGAGCTTTTGCCTTAATAGCAAATATTTTATTTAATTTAAAATTAAATTAATTTATATTAATATACAGTAACATGGAATGGTAGAGTAGTTTATTCTGATAGGTCTCCTAAACGTACTGGTGGAGTAATGTACCTTAGTGGTGCTACATCAGATTGGTTGACAGTTTGAAGTAGAAAACAAGCTTGTGCAGGGGGTTTTAGGGGGATCCCATCCCAGATTGAAAAGAAGACTAAACTTGGACTTTCAAAGTACCTGGGACAAGTAGTTTTGCACTGAAGATGGCCATTTTGACCCAAGGCCCATGGACTTCTAACCTTTGTGCAAAGGCTGCAGCTCTTTAGGAACCTCTGTTAATCACCGCCTAAACAAAGCTAAAGGGTCGAATTGTTGAGTGTTTTTAGCCCTCAAATTCGGCTGGCGAATATTTGGCAAATAAACTTACAATCAAACGATTCTACGAAAAGTCGCCAAAAAAATGCTCGAATATTTGCCAAAATCGTACAAATCGAACATTCTAAGCATTCAAGCTTACAATTGAAATTCGGCAAAAGGCTTAGAAAAAAAAAAGCCTATGGGGGCTTCCCATAGGCTTCTATTGCAATTCGGTAGGTTCAATCTGGCAAAGTAGGCAGTCAAATAAAAATTCAAAGGGCAAGATCAAATAGTCAAATGCTTCAATCTATTCGATGCACCCGAATATTCTACATTCGATGGTCGAAAATACTTAATTTGCATATTCGAATAGTCGCACGATTGACTATTCGCGCAAATATTCAAATCCTTCACACAAATTTTGTAATTCTGCCCCTTAGTATTGTGTAGGTTTGTTTGCAATAGCCATTTTGTTTAGTAGTGTGTGTGGGTCTATCAATCTTTCCATGGACACTAGTTAAGGCCCTAAAAGATGAAATTTAAGCCCACACTGGCAATGTTTTCCTGGATGGTTTAGTCTTATTCTGTTCACGTATATACAGAATAGCAGATGTTTTGTTATATGAAAAGCCTGGTAAGCTTGGCATCAAGCTCATCATTGTTTAAGGAAAAGTAAATAATTATCTCACTCCTGTGCTGCCCTAATCGTGGTCATTTTACATAGGCATGGCGATTTAGCATTAATTGAAATTACTATAGCATAGAATAGACCACAAACAAATGTGCTTTTAAAGAGCTTCACTGACGCATTTAAATCTCACAGATATTCAGAAGAGCTTCTACACACTGCTGTACCGACTAATGAAGGGCAAGTATAGCTACCAAAAATAAGGGTACTAAAATCTCAGGTCAGTATTAGCAATCTATCAACATTTGTCAGCAATTTGGTGCTAGTGGATAAGACTGCAGATCTAAGGGGAATGGGTATAATAAGTGCACTCCTAGGTCTAGTTTTATTGCAGGTTGCTGCTCTCCCCAGTTTGGAACTAGCCAGTAGCCACCCCTACATACAATCAATGTGACCTGACTTATGTCTGTACCTAGCTCCCTGTACACTTTAGACCTTGTGAAATACCAAACTTTTAAAAATGTGGCTTGGCATTCAACAAAAGTGTTGTGTTTTAGTAGCCGAGACTGAGGAGGGTAAGTATCCACATTTAATAGAATCTTTAAATATTACATATTTCATATTTTTTTTATTAGAAAAAAGGGGTAGGTCCATGCTGTCCAAAAAGGAAAAAAATTAAATCATAATCCAATATCTTAGCGTCAACATTCTAAATAAAGATAGCTGGGAGGCCATGAGTTTACCATTCCTGTAATATGGTTGAAATTTTAGTTGGGACCACGGTTTAGGAACTGCTGCACTATTACTAAAGACAGGTATCAGTTTGAAATGGGAAAGGGTACACATTTTACATACACTCATTCAAGGCTTTGCTTTTTCCAGTATTGGCAGTGGGTAGAGCAAAAAAAGACTAGGAAGAGGCTAATGTGCCTTAATTTATTGGGTTTTTTTCCTTTGTATTTTATTACAAAAAGTGCTCAATGTGCCATATCTATGGATCTTCTTTTAAAAATGTATATCAGTAGTAGAGCAAATACAACAACTGAGACAAATCCAAGGATAAACAGGGCACCAACAGCAAGACGGCCTACAGAACTTGTGTGATCTGGATCAAATAAAAACAGGAAAAAAAGTGACTTTAGAGGGCATCATTACAAAATGGTCTTCTGACACAAACAATTGTGAATTAAAATTCTTGCATGGTTTTATAATCTGTGTAATTACCTTTATTCTGTGTGGAAGACTCTACATCCACAATCAGGATAGGGCCTGATAGGCTCACTGTAGAGGATTCTCTATACATAGACAGCTCATCTGAAAAATAATTCAGTAAAGATGAGGACATAGTGCCTCTTAATATTTCTAGGTCAGTCTTGGCAATTGTGGCTAAATATCCATGTATTCGTGTGTCTAAGTTAACCACCCACTAAGAATGATTTAGTCTTTTCTTGAAGGTCTTTCAATCTATTTCAACTTTTAGTACTTGGCATCTTTCATTTTATAAATATTTTATTCATATGTTATTCATTTTCTATTTACTGTATTGTACCCCAAGGCCCATCAAGGGGTTAGAAACATACATCACTCTATATAGAAGGAACACTAAATAAGAGTATATAGACAATATACATACCTCTTTTTCTTCTCCCCACAGAACATGTCTTAGAGCATAAAGAGAAATCAGGAGCTAGTTTGTTGCATATAATTGCATGGCAGTGAAAGTAGACCTGGAAGAGGTTGGATAGAGATTGTGACTAAGAAATAAAAAACTTTTTTTTTACTTAAGTTTACTTTTTTACTTAAGTTGCAGGTCATCTCGCTTGATTAGGCAGTAAAAGAGAAGCTATCTTCCAAAGCCAAAGTTTAGTAATAATTTCATTGTAATTATAGAAGAGGTATTTTTACATCTGCAGAATAATCAGTAGAGCAAATATGAATATTCTTCCTTTACATTTTAATATCAGTTCTCTGTAGGAAATCAATCTGAGTAATTATTGCCCATCAACAAAAAAAGTTTCATGGGATTAGGAAAGGGCAACTTGCATACAGTCTTTTTAAGTCTAAGCTAAATACCAACAGATTCAGTGCTGCTATAAATAAACAAGAACAGTACATATCTCACCAGGTTGCTTAATGTGTCACTACCCAATGCAAAAGCAAAGGTCTTGACTTCAAACCTCTTCCGGTGACTTGGTCTTGCCACATTCATGCCAACAGGATGAAAGACTGTCCACAGATTGTCCATTTCCTCTTGGCAGCTAAGGGGGTGAAAAGAAGGTAATGTATAATTTGGTGGCATTTCAATGCCATTGCTTTTTAATAGGGTCAGAAATAGTGATTAGCGAATAGATAAATAGCTTGCATGTGGTCAAATTCCTAAAAACAATTGTGATCGACATTTCCTCTGGTTGATGAAGCAAAATGTACCATCCATAGTTTATATATTACTACTAACTCACAAACAGGAATTTATGACCCAGCTTCGTGAAAAAAAGAAGGAAGTTTGTGCCAAATTTGTACATATTCTGAAATGGACAAATGCATTATATGTGAATATATAATATATATTAAATACATACTATGGTGCAGTGATCCCCAACCAGTAGCTCGTGAGCAACATGTTTCTCTCCAACCCCTTGGATGTTGCTCCCAGTGGCCTCAAAGCAGTTTATTTTTATATGCCAGGCTTGTTTGTATAAAAACCACGTTTACTGCCAAACAGAACCGCAATGTTGATGGAGAGTCCACATAGGGCTAACAAATGGCCCATCACAGCACTTATTTGGCACCCCAAGAACATTTTTTATTTTTGTGTTGCTACCCAAATCATTTTACTAGTGATGGGCGAATCTCCCGAGTTTCGCTTCGCCTTCGGCGCGTCGTTTTCCACGCGCGTCGCGTCATTTCCATCACGTCGCATCGTTTGCCGCGTGTCGCGTCATTTTCATCGCGTCGCGTAAAAAACGACGCACATCGTTTTTTTTGGCGTTTCGCGAATTTATTCGCCAGCGGCGAATCGCGGGAGTTCGCCGCAAATTCGCCCCTGGCAAATAAATTTGCCCATCACTACATTTTACTTCTGAATGCTGCTCATGGGTTCAAAAGGTTGGGGATCCCTGCCATGGTGTATAACAAAAGTAAACTGAGAATGTATAGTTACATTGGGTGAGAATGGCTCAGTGCACTTTAGAAGAGAAAGAGTAACACCTTAGTGTGTCTATGTGAATCAATGTTTTCATAAATGCCAATACTGTTGCTTGTTATGGACAATAATATTTTATATAGGACTACCTACCCATCTACAACAACATTCCACTGGGGAGTAGAGTTTGGATTTGAAGTCATTGTTGCCCAGCAATCATCCAGCACTAGTTCAATGTTTGGGTCATTGCGATTCAGAACTTGTACTTCCAGGAATATTGGGTCAAGCAATGTTTTCACAACTGGATACTCGTTATTACTGTAGGCTGTTCCATAGGAGATATCTATGGAGAAGGAAAATAACCCACATAAGACATCTGCAGATCAAAGAGTAAGCTCCTGCAATGTAAACAACGACAATCAATGGTTTCCACAGCAGATACTGAAAAATAGGTTACCTAATTTACTTTATTCAGGGGATTTCAAAGCATTAATGAAAACAAAAGTTGGTGGCATAGTCCTACTATGCATCTCAGGGCCAATCACAGCACTTATTTGGCACCTCAAATAAGGGAGTTAGAGGAAATCTATATACAATACATGGAAATTTACACACCACCACCATCCACTGCCATCTCTTTGCCATCTCTTGCTGTTCCTTTTCTGAAGTCTTTTGAGACTCTGATCCAGCTTCTTCTACCATTATACAATATTTTAAAAATGTATAATCCTGATGCACACGCACTACAACAGAGATGCACATACAAACCTGGATAGAGGTCGAGCACCAGAGTGAGGGGACCATCTGTCCTGGCTGAGACTGGAGGTGGAAGAGTCTGCACATTTACAATTACGGATGCATTTCCACCAGTGTTGTAGTAGCAGCGGACAGTCTGTCTGAAAGAGGATCTGATGAGTACACTGTTCAAAGGAGACCCATCACATCCATTGCAGAAGTTTGAGAATTCCAACACAAGTATATTGCAGGTACTTCTATTAGCTCAATGACAAGTAATCAGAACAGGATATCTAGAACCAACTTGTCAGAACATTATAATGTGTAAATGAAAAGTAACCATGATACATAGAGACTTTGCTGTTAAACTAGAAGAATATAGAACATTATTCAAGAGTCCCGAGACCATATAACAAACCAGAAAGTTTGAAATGTACCAATACAGGTTATCTTAAGTATCTATAAAGTTAATGGTAGAGTCTGAACAACATAAGACTTTTTTACCCAATAGGAGCATGTGTAAAAAGTTGGGTAGACTGTTGGCAAGTTGTCTCAGGCTTTCATAAAGGTTACAGAATACTTTACCTAGTGGCAGTGAATACCATGCCAGGGCCACTAAAACAAAAGAGTAATCCATAATGCAAAATTAAGTAGCTTCCAGCCTGAGATAGTTTAAATACCTCCTCCACTGGATAATCTGCTACCATTAAAATTGTGGAGTGGTTATATATTCCGCCATAATTTCCCAGTAAAATAAATCCCTAATAATCCTTTTATATTTAGATCAGCCTTAGAACCTCCTTTCCGGGGGGGGGGGCTAAATTATTCCATTTCTGAGATTAATTTACAAGTTCCAACAGTAGACCCAGCATTCTCTAAAGAACAGTTTAACCCGCCTAACACACATACCTAAACTCACTGTCTCTTGAGATTCTTCTTGGTGGGAAATCCTTCCACACAGCATGAATTTCATTTTCATAAAACACTTTGGTCCCCACAATCTAAAGAGAAGTAGTCACACTATTATAAGATTTGTACTCAATTACCCCTAAAATCTTTGAAATTCTTACAGGTGTATTTTCTGTATAACTGGTACAGCATCCTTTAAAAATGTAACTGCAGTTAACCTCTGTTCCTCCTCTATTCCAGGCAGGCAAACAATGGTCTCACTATTGTGAGCTGCTTTACAATATGACGTGTCTGCCATGTAATAGAATACATACAATTTGCAGGGTTGTAGAATAAGCTTCTTCATAAGTTCTGATAGATACTTTTCATTATGAGTAATCTAGTCTTACCAGGGATTCCTAAAAGCATTATGATAAGACAGACCTGACAGTTGTACTCTTTGAAAAATAAAAAGCAAACACCCAAAAATAGGGTTTTAAACCCCCTCATTGAGCATTACATTAAAGGAATTGTTCTGTATAAAAGTAAAAACTGGGTAAAACATGTTTCCAATTTAGTTAGTTAGCCAAATATGTAATGTATAAAGGCTGGAGTGACTGGATGCCTAACATAATAGCCAGAACACTACTTCCTGCTTTTCAGCTCTCTTGGTTTACACTGGTGACCATAACTTGGTTTACACTGGACAGTTATGTCCCATGTTGCCCTCCTTCAAGTCGCTGACTATCTGAAAAGCAGGAAGTTGGATTCTGGCTATTATATTAGGCATCCAGTCACTCCAACTTTTATAGTTTGCATTTTTCCCTGACTGACTATATTAGAAACATTTTTATTTTGCACGGCCCATTTTTTAATTTTACAATGAACTGTTCCTTTAAGATCAGTAGCCACTTACAGTTCATAAGGTGACGCATAAAGGTTGCAACTTAATAGAAACAATGGGTGGATGGGAACTCAAATTATTCTCACTCATTATTAGTTATTTTTAGATTAATTACTACCAAAGTTGTAACTCGAATGCCAAGCAGTACAAGTGAGCAGAAACTCTTGCCAGAGAATGAAAATTACCCTGACGTTTCAGCAAAAAAGCCTTTATCAAGGGCAATACTCAAATATTCATCAGAATACTAATGTAAATTAAAAGTTGCCTATAGGTCATTATTATTTTAAGCAGAGAAGTTTGCTTTTGTAATTAGTTGTTACTTGTTCCTAAACTTGACTGTTTTGCCAACCTGACCGTTCCTTCTCAACTTGTCAGTTGAGCGATTCTAATGCTAAAAACTAATGCTATAAAAATATGGCAGCCTTATCAGAGAAACATGGGGGATCAGATAGATAATGTAAAAGCATTAGAAAATACTTTTATGGCAAAATTATAAATAGCATGCAAAGACAATGCTATAATAGATGTAAATAGTTTAATTTATGGTTGTCAGTATCTCCAAGTACAATTCAGTCTTTGGTTCTTACAGGAGCCCAAGATCTGCAGTTTTAATATTATACTTATTTTCCAAAATCAACTCGCAACATCGTTTTATATGAGCCTCTATCATGTCATGACTAAGACCATTCCATCAACTGCCAACAGAAATTGGTGATTGCTCTATGAACATATATATATATATATTTAACTCACCTTGACCGTCGTCCCACAGCCATTTAAAGGTACATGGAATCTAAGAAAGTTGTTTGTTATCTGGCTTGGTTGGCAGGCCCCGTCCCTCAACTTCACAGTTGTCAAGTTCAGTTCAGGTTTTGTAATAGTTGAAATGACTTCAATGTCCATGTAACCATCAAGTGTGCATGCTGAAACTAAGTACAGATTAATGTACCAAGTACACAGAGGCAGTATTCTCTTCCAGCACTGCACACTCTATGCAACAAGTTCTAAGCCCCTGCAAATATTTGGGGAATACATGTGCGCTGAGACACCAATCAAGTGATGGTTCATGATGTGCATGCAAAAGCAGCAGAAAAAAAAATTCTACAGGTATTTATTGGTGGATCTATAGGCCAGAGTAGCACACAGAGTAGCACACAGAGTAGCACACAGAGTAGCACACAGAGTAGCACACAGAGTAGCACACAGAGTAGCACACAGAGTAGCACACAGAGTAGCACACAGAGTAGCTGGAGTATTTATGCCCACTGGCCTGTAGCAGTTCAAGTAAAAAACTTAGGGTAGTTTTAGTGATATATATGTAGTGCTTACCTGTATCCGTATGCTGAATTGGATCAACATTTGAACCTCCAGAACATACTAATGATAACGGCATTGGCACAGTTTTACCATAATAAGTGAAGGTTAGTACCAGAACGTCATTTCTGTCACCCTGTTGGGAAAAATTAAATTAGGGAAATCAAATGCTAAGTAATGTGCTGCCCCTTTGGTTGTTTTGGTACAGCTCCTTTAATGGGGTTAACCTCAACTTTTAGTATGTTATTGAAAGTCCCATCTATAGCAACTTTGCAATTTTATTTTTATATGGCCTTCCACTTCTGCCTCTTTCAAGCTTTCAAATGAGGGTGACTGACCCCAGGAACTTTGTGAAGCTATAATTCTTTTGTTGTTACTTTTTATTCCTTATATTTCTATTCTATACCTTTTCTAATCATATTGCAGCCTCTTTCAAACCCGGTTGCAAGGGTAAATAAGACCCTATCAACC
>CM044447.1:111548010-111558217 GCA_024363595.1 Xenopus borealis | reverse complement strand
CAACTGGGTGGCAATAACAGACCACAATGATGGGTCAACTAACCTTTAATGCAGATCTCTTAATATAAAGTCTGTAGCCATTTCTAGAGTCGAGGGTGATACCATGTTGTTGAAGGGAGTAAGAACTCAGTTGTACATTCACACTGTTGACATTTATACCAATCAGGACGCCCCCAAAAAATGGTATCAGAACAGTTGCATGTGTAGAATTACAGACGGGAGAATCTAGAAGATGGCAAATGTAAATATAATGTTTGACAAAGAAAAAAGGGAAAAAGAATCTGGTGTACCCACCTCGCGCACAGATCATTGGGGTGTCAATAGAAATCTTTGGACTACCAAACTGTGAAACCAGACGAAGGTCTGCCACGTAAAGTCTATGGTTTTCCAACTAAACAAAATTAAAAAAAAAAAAACAGTTGCAAACCGAATACATACATTGCAAAAGAACAAAATACACATTCCAGAAAGGTTTTGGAGAGTGCTTGAAAACTTACATTGAATACATTAAGGCCAAAGGCACTGTAAGAAGCCTGAACTGTTAAATAAGAAGGGTCACTGGAAAACTGGAATCCCCTTCGCCTAGCCTCGCTCATGCTGAGTAACGAAGTCTGCCCTGTGAATTTGACTTCCAGGTCCCAGAATGAAGGAGCATCGACCGGTATCTGTAAATGCACAAACCCAAGAACCAAGAATAGCACGAATGTCTTAGCAATACTGTCCTAAAGGGATGGTTCACCTTACTGTTCACTTTTAGCATGTTATAGAAGGGCTAGTTCTAAAACTTCCTTTGGTCTTCATTATTTTGTATTTTTTTTGTTTGTTTGTTTGTTTGTTTTTGTTTTTTTATTATTTGCCTTCTTCTGACTCTTTCCAGCGTTCAAATTGGGGGTTGCTGACCCCATTTTAAAACAATGCTTTGTAAGGCTACAAATGTATTGTTACTGCTACTTTTTATTACTTATCTTTCTATCCAGGCCCTCTCCTGTTTATATTTTAATCTCCTATTCAAATCAATGCATGCTAGGATAATTTGAAACCCTAGCAACTCGATTGCTTGTATAGCATTCTGGAAAGATGTTGAATAAAAAGCTAAATACAGTAGAAACATTTTATGTTTTTCAGGGGACCAGAAAAAAAAAAGTTGTGTAAAATCCAGTAAAATGGAAAATCAGGGAAATGTATTATGTATAATATATAGGTGGCACCACAAAACTAAAAATAAAAATGAGGAAAAACTTAAAATCAAGGGATATAAAAGCGAGGTTCCACTAACAAAAAAACAAATGAAAACCTACGGAAAATTCACTCCGAATATTACTCTCTACATCATACTAAAAAGACAACACAAAGGTGAAGAAAGAGGGAGAAATCCCCTTTGAATTTATATTTAAAGGGATACTGTCATGGGAAACTTTTTTTTTTCAAAACATCAGTTAATAGTGCTGCTCCAGCAGACTAATGCAGTGAAATCAATTTCTCAAAAGAGCAAACAGATTTTTTTATATTTAATTTTAAAATGTGACATGGGGCTAGACATATTTACAGTTTCCCAGCTGCCCCCAGTCATGAGACTTATGCCTGTACTTTTAAGAGGGAACTGCTTTCTGGCAGGCTTTTGTTTTTCCTTCTCAATGTAACTGAATGTGTCTGTGGGACTTGGCTTTTGCTATTGAGTGCAGTTTATATAACTACCAGACAGCTGTTATCTTGTGTTAGGGTGCTGTTATCTGGTTACCTTCCCATTGTTCTGCTGTGGCCGAGCTGCATGCTGCCCCCTAAAATCCTAGGCCCGGGCCTAGTGGCCCTTTCCACAAATCCGGGCCTGGTGATAATCACTCCGACTTGCAGTAAAGAGTGACTGAAGTCTATCAGAGCACAAGTCACATGACTGGGGGCAGTTGGGAAACAGACAATATGTCCAGCCTCATGTCAGATTTCAAAATTGAATATAAAAAAAATAAATCCGTTTGCTTTTTTGAAAAAATGGATTTCAGTGCAGAATTCTCCTGGAGCAGTATTATTAACTGATGTGTTTTGAAAAACACATGTTTTCCCACGACAGTATCCCTTTAAAGAAATTGAAGAGTTTAAATACTCAATCCATCCCTGCATTCGTGCCGACATTGTCCGAGTGATTTGGAGCAACTTATTGACAGGCATCCTCCATATATTAAATGAACCATTCAAACCTGACCAGTAATTTGAAGCCTGTAGAGCAGTTCAATAGCAAGACAAGATACATTACATTGATTCAGAGAACTGGTTTCAATGCTTATGTCAGTTATTTGTGACAAATGTGTCTTGGACACCAAATAGATTGTAAATTCCACAGGACGGGGATCTGCTTTGCATGAAATGATCCCTGTCTCATACCCGGGGAAGAAATACAGAAAGAAAAACAGGCACCATCACAAACAGTAAAAAAAACATTAATGCATGTCCACCTACATGGGACCGACGTAATCTGTATAATGTGTGGAACAAAATTCCATTAAAAGAAAAATTCCTCTTTTGCAGCTCCTGGAAGCGCTTGGTTTTCCTAGCAATCTTTTTATCCCCTTGAGGGTCACATCCAAGTCTTCATTTAAAATAGCATTTCAAATACCCACCTCCATAATCTATCATATGTTTCATTGCATACAAATAAACAAAGGACTAACAGATGCAACTGTAAGTTACACAAGTAGTCCAAGATAAGAGTTGGGCATAAGCTTCATGCTTTCTATGCCTTTACAGTAAAATGAAACCAGAAACACATCCCAGTATGTTAATTGTATCTAATATGTCAAGTCTACATCTTAAAATGGGTTGTTCATCTTTAAATTAACTTTTTATATGATGTAGAAAGTGATATTTGCAATTGGTCTTCATTTTTTATTATGTGTGGTTTAGATATCTGCTATTTTTTTATATTCAGCAGCCCTCCAGTTTGCAATTTCAAAAATCGGGATGTGAGAGTCCAAATTACCCTAACAACCATGTATTGATTTGAATAAGAGACTGGAATATGAATGGAAAGATGAGATAAAAAAGTAGCAATAACAATACATTTGTATCCTTACAGAACACTGGGGTTTTAGACGGGATCAGGGTCCCCCATTTGAAATCTCTCTCTCTCGGCAGTACCCCACTGTGTACCAGGGGCGGCAAATATGCCGCTCATGGTACTTTAACAGCCGAACTTCCGGTTTTCCAGTGCAGAGTGCAATTATGCGCTCTGAGTTTTCATCCTGGCCCTCTCTGCCGCCCTCGTGGACCCCCCCTCCGGCACAAAAATGTGACCGCATGGGGGAAGGAGCAACACAAGCTGCCTCAGTATCGCCCCTGCCCCTAAAATCCTATCGCCCTATGCCTAGGCGGCCTCTCCACAAAATCAGGGCCTGTGCAGAGCAGCCCTGGTTACAGAGATATTTACATGCTTTTAATTCAACTGCAAGTCATCAACCTGAGGGATAACAGAAAACTGCTACCCCGTACCTGCGACATCTCAGAAAACCCTTATAATAAAAAAAAAATCATTGTACATTGCAGAAGTGCTCCGAGAACGACTATGAATAAGTTTACACCAATTAAATTTTAACTTTTTTTTAGTTAGTACCCCTTTAAGATTGTGAAAGTTGCACAGAGAAACACTTATGTATATATCAAAAAAGCCCCTCTGGTTACTGGCACATCCAGGTAACACTCATGTAAATGTTAGTTTGTATAGTATAGCTGATGCTTTGCAGCTAACCAGTATTTTTGAGTGCATGCAAAACTTACAGAATTCTTGAAAAAAGTTAAATAAATGTATCAATGCAATGGTATTTTTGTGGCCATTCTATTTGCTCAAACCAAGGCCCTGCAATACATCTCTACTCTGTTTTGGTGGCTAGAATAATCATTTACATAGTGGTGCAAACACACTGCAAGGTGAAGAGCACAGACATGGAACAGGAAGATATGTTAAACCATTCATATAATTCCTGGTGACCTGGAATCCATATAGCATATCGTATATACTGTATATGGGGTGAGGAAGAGATGAATGGAAAACCTCAGATCACACATCTAGATCAGCATTTGTGAAATAAGAGTCTACAGTTAATGGTCAGGTTAATTTGGCTAGGGCCCATGGACCCCTTGATCTATATATATAGTAATGACTGGCTAAGTGAATCTACATCATTATGAAAGGTTAATCTGGTCCTCCACTTGGTATCAAACCAACAACCCTGTCTGAAGTGGAGCCCCAACTGCCATACTATGCAACCCTAGATGATGCTGAAAGATAATGTACTTAAAAGCAGGGGACACCAGGAAAAAAACCTGATGAGCCCCACTGGCCCAGACCTAAACTCTCTTCTGGTCCCCAATTGCCGCTGAGCAGGGTTGGACTGGGCCCTGTGGGCCCTTGCCGGCCCAGACATGCTCAGATTGGCTGGGCCCATGTAAAAAAGTGCGGGTCAATGGCGGTGTGCATGGCGCATGTACATGCACATTAGTCCGCTCATGCGCCAGTGTTTGTGCATGCATTACAAGTGCAACGTGGGGGCCCCGGAGTAAGTAAGCGGTGGGCCCCAAAGGTCCAGTCTGATCCTGTTTAAAAGATAGTATTAAAGTACTCTATTTCTATATAGTCACACAATCAACTAAAAGGAATGTGAACGCCAAAAAAAAATATTTTGCCTAATAAAAGAAAACCTAATTCTAAGCAGCTTTGCGTTATACATGCATTGCAAATTTTCTAGGATTTTCAAGTTATTTGTATGTTTATTTCTATTGAAAACAGTGTCTGTCCCTTTCTATTCGCTGCCCTGGTGGCTAAAACTGTTGATACAATGCAAGACAAGCAGCTGATTAACAGATTTATCTGTGCCGGAGAAATAAGATTGGGAAATAGGGATTGGCTTGCCCTTTAAAATATTTGCATCAATAATAAGAATGCATTACCTCATCATCAAAACCAGAAAGAGTTCGTGGGATTCTTACCTGAAAAAAAAAAATCAAAATGTGTTTAATGTCAATTAACGGTGAACAGAAGCTATATAAAGAGAAGACTTACTGTCATGGAGTCTTTTGTACAGGTCACTACTGATGCTCGTGGTTCATCTGCCTGAAGACCATCACAGCTAATTCTGTAGGGAAGAATGCTCTGTCCCATTGAACTCTTAGAGAATGCAATTTGAAAGATGTGCTTTCCTGCCTGGAGCCAAACAATTATCAGAGTAAGGGTCAGAAAACCCACTGGTTATAGTCAGGTAGTGTGCCTTAAAAAATACATATTCCCTCAGCAAGTTATATATCACTTCCTATTTCCCTTGCAATAAATTAGAGGTCTGCCTTTGGATCTAAATACATAAATATAATATGAGGTTATTATGGGGTTTATTAGTAACAGGGAAGGACATGACAAAGGCAAACGGATTCCTATTCCCTTAATCCTCCAGTAGCCCAGACTACCCCTAATCCAGATTGACCCAGCCCGCTCAGACCCGATTGGCCCAGGCCACATGTGAACTTGATTGGCCCAGCCCACCCCCAAACCCAATTGACACAAATAAGTGAAATGTATTAATGTTGTATATATAATCCATGGTGCTGCACACACACAGTTTACAGTGGTAACTAAAATTAGCTTTTTAGTGCATTTTTTTTAATGCACTATTTTTAGCACACAGATTAAACAAAGCAAGGGGACATTTTCTCCCAGTTGCCCAGCCTGCCCCCATCCCCAACTGGCAGTCGTCACTTGGAAAGAGGGGAAAGCAGCACTATTTGCCCATCCAGCTCTGTGACCCTGCAACAGACAGCAAAGTTCCTTATAGGGGGCCCCGCCAAATTGGGCCTCACACTTGGTAAGACCGGTCCTGTGTACACTTATGCAGCAATGGAAATAAGTAGTTCTGCACAGTTCTGAGTGTATGTCAAGTTGAGGGAGCAGAGTTGAAGAATATGCAGCATTTAATACAGGGCAGATTTCCTAATATACATTTTCAGCTCTTCATACCTGAATTGCAGCATTTATGTATTTTCATGTTCAAATACAAGAGTTTGTTTTGCCTTAAAGGGGATAAGGCAAAAAAATAAAATCCAATTTTTACTTTTAATTAAAAAGAAAGCTCTCTAATATACTTTAAATAAAAAATGTCTCTTTTTATAATAAACTGACTGTATGGAGTCTAATTCCCCCTTTGTTTTGCTTTCTCTGACAGCTGTGGATAGGAAACTTCAGAAGGTCCCTAATTGCTCAGCAGGGAAACTATCAAACTTTCAGGCGGCTGGAGGGAGCCCCCCACTTACTTCCCAGAACTTGAGATTTGTTTGTTTCCCTGTAGAGCCGTCGACTGTGTAGATTTGTATTCACATACCCAGTGCAGTCTGCATATTCTGATTAATAATCAGTCTTGCTGTATTGGCTTCTATGGCAGATATTTTTTTGACTTGTGCTGATATCATTTATGACAATCCCAAGACTTATACTCTCAACTGAAGCCCAGACCACACTGAGCATGTGCACAGTCTTGGTATTGCAAAGATGTATAACAAAGTTACAAGATGACAGCCCCCCGGCGCCAACTTTGAAAGCATAAATCATTTGTTTAATTGGACTTCTGGTGCAGTCAGTTCATGTTTATATTTAATATACAAAATACAGCATTTCTAACATTCTATTTTAGACTTTGGTTGCCCTTTAAGATGGCTATTCATATGGGCTGACAACTACTCCTGACTCAATCAGCAGCTTATTGTCTCATATATGGGGTAACCACAATGACTATCTCAAAATGGCCTTTGGCTAGGCATGTACTGAACACTAGTGACGTGAAGGTCAATAAAATGTTCTAACCATGCCAACCCCAATATGCCCTCATTCAACCCTGCCAGACTCGGATGTATATAGCAGTTGAAAACAAGATGAGAAAAACTCAAGAATACCACTAAAAATGCAGTTGTATGTACTGATGTCATAAGAGAGGACAGGTGCAGGGTTATAAAAGAAGTAGACACTTTTGACAACCAACAAAGGGGCCTGGATAGGGTAGAGAAGGAAATGAGTGTTGGACTGGAAGAACATGTTTATTTGACAGCCTGAACCCACTGTGCAACTTGTGGGATGACCCATGCACCACTATTGAGAAAGCTGTGAAAAATAAATTCAACAAGACTTGGATGCTCTACTTTCCTTATGGGTCTCCTACTACCCCCATCAAGTTGGGTGGTGAAGTCCAGCAGAGAGTCATTCATTTGGCATGCTCATCACATAGAACAACTATATCTACGGCCAAAGTCTGCCAGAGCATGTATCCCTTCCAATTTCATAACAGACACTTCCCTAGGCCAAAGTGCAGTTAATATAAATGAGCCTTTCAGATAAAGGGTAATGATCCTGATCTTTGCTTTGAGAGATTAACTGTTCTGACCCTGAACATACATCTAAGGCTGTACACACACTGTTTTTACCATAAGAAAATTCAGTTCCCTGTGCAAGCGCAACATTTTCAGAATGAATCCCCCCCCCCAAAAAAATACAGCCTCAATGACCCCCTTTTACTTTCCCTGACACTGTCAGAACTAATCAAACAGAATTCAGCAAAGAGGAGTTAAGACAGGTTAAGGTGCCCATAGATGTTTACAATTACAATGTTTCAAATAAAAGATCTTTCCAGGAAAGATTGTTTGTTTCACTACACACTTGTAGAGCTGAATTGTCAGATATATCGGTATAAATAATAAAATTCTACCTGTATCTGACAATTCACCACTAACAATAGCCGATGTTCAAAGGCAGTGATTTTCAACCTTGTGCCTCCAGCTGTTAAGGAACTACAAGTCCCACAATGCAATGGAGTCTGACAGCCACAGTCAGACAAATGCATTGTGGGACTTGTAGTTTCTTAACAGCTGGAGGCACAAGGTTGAAAATCACTGTTCAAAGGCACCCATTAAATTTCCAGCTGGCCTGATCAACGAGCAGATCAATATCCAAGTCTTCTGATGATAACAGTTGGCACATCTTCCACCATACACACACCGAATATTGTATGAAAATGTTTTTGTGCGCTATTACCAGCGAGTCTAGGCCACCTTAACTTCTCACCCAACATGACAAGAGGTCTATTGGTCTAAACGAGTCCATTTTCAAGAAACAGTTTAAATTCTAGATTAATATCCCTGAATTCAGAAACCATTAGTACTAACAGTGAATGGCTTAAGAATATATTTGCTTGAGGGCACCCATCTACTGCTGGCTAAAGCTGGAACAGCACCCTCTCATTGGACCTCAAATAAAGCAAGCGACTTTTATTTAAGTAGTAAGGAACAAAACTACAAGGTCGTACCTTATACTCAGTGCATTTGTACGGAACTGTTAGAGTTTTACCATCCACAAAATGACCGCAGTCTAAGACCTGAACACCAGCTGAATCTGTTGGAAAAGCATATATTGATATATATATTTAGTTTTTGCAATTTGAAAGAACACCATTTACACATTTTAATTGCCTGAAGGCTTCATTGGCATTTTAACTGCATAAAAGTGGATAAAAATTAAATAATAGCTTATTCATTCCGCCCAAAACACAGTGGTCAGCCCCAAGATGCTCTCAGGCCGTCTAGCAGCAGAAAGGTCAACTCTAATTACATCATTGAAAGGAATAAGCAAACAGTCTTCCTTACCTGTTATATGAAGATTCTGCCAGGCATTCAATCGAAGCCCTTTGGGCTTTCTTACCAGTATTTTATCATTAAGGCATGTAACAGACCCTGGAATAAATCAGAAACGTCTATTTACTCTAGAAGGTAAAGATGCCTGCAGAAACCAATGAGCTGCCAATAATAAACTTTTCCTGAATCCATTGCTTTCAAGAAATGCATGAAATATAATAGTTTAAGATGCGGGTTTGGTTCCAGCTCATTCTCATGAATATTAAGATCTGACTGTGCCAGTCGAGGCATAGAATGAATAAAATAAAGATCTGTATTTTTAAATGCAAACCACATCCAATTCAGATTCCAACAATTACCTTATGTATGGACTTCTACGTGAGGCTATTGGGATAATGTAATAAAAGGTTCAAGCTTATTGTGTTTAAAAGCAAACATTTGATTGCTGTGGTTTAGTAAACAGCCATCCAGTAAATGATGCCTGGCAATATTTTGCTATGGGTTACTGGACCAATAGGAAGGTTTTACCTTTTGCAAAATTTCTGCTCAGTTTCTGGTTGATGCGCAGTTAGCTAAACCATAACGAACACAGAAGAAAGCTCAAATTAGTTCATCTTGGAAATACTCCTGGCAGGGCCAGAACTAGGGGTAGGCAGAAGAGGCAAGTGCCTAGGGCAGAACACTGGGGGGATATTAGGCAAGTACATCTTCTCTCGCCTACCCCTATTCCAGACCAGACCCGTGTCCCCTCACTGGCAGTGCAAATCATAAGCACGCCTGTTCGAGAATGCATTCTTTCTCAGTCCAGACTGACATTCTAAATAGGCCCTTAGCATTTCAAGTATGTAAAGGTCTAAATAGCCTCCCTACAGGCCTAAAAAACATTGACCATCTACAACATCTTAAAGCAGCCGTTGCTAGGGTCCAAATGACACTAGCTAGCATGTACAGATTTGAATAAGAGACTGGAATACGAATATGAGAGGGCCTGAATAGAGAAAGAAGTAATAAAAAGTAGAACCAAGTATACATTTGTAGCTTTACAGAGCATTTGTTTTTTAGATGGGGTCAGTGACTCCCATTTCAAAGCTGGAAAGAGGCTGAAGAAAGAAAATAATTTGTATACTATAAAAAAATAAAAAATGAAGTCTAACTTAAACGTTTCTTAGAATTGACCATTCTGTAACCTACTAAAGGTTAACTTAAAGGTGAACCACCCCTTAACAGGTAGTCCCTCTAAATGAACAGCTGATGAACCACTTTCTCTCTATGCATCAGCGGAACCTGTCTCGTCTTCAACATGACCGCCCCATTTTAAGAAAAGTGATGGCAGATGCCCAATAGTTGGCAAGACAGGCACATCTGATAAAACACATATAATATCCCGGAGTTTAAAGGCTCACATACGGGCAAATTCAAAGTGTGGAAATTGGCTAGCAGTCCACTGCTAATTCACTAAAATGCGAATTTGCGATCAGGGAGGCAAAAAGTAGCAGTTTCGCTACCGTTACTTCATCAAGCAAAGAGCATTTACGCTAGTGAAGCCTAATTTGCATAA
>CM044447.1:111437516-111447960 GCA_024363595.1 Xenopus borealis | reverse complement strand
TTTACTTTAGGTCTGAATGAGGAAACCATCAAATCTGAGGCTAATTTGTATTCTGCTGCATGCGTTGTAGCTTGTTTTGATAATGAGTTTAAAGTCATGTGATCAAAACTACACACAAATGGGATAACACACAGTAAATGTACAAAAAGTAAAATGGATTATTATGATACTTAATTTCAAGATTATGTCTAGAATGGCAAAACATTGATTTGCTTGGTGTTTTTCAGAGGAGGCTTTACTCTGCAAAAGCTGCTCCAAAACCCGAAGCAAGTGGACGGGCACGTCTGGACCCTGAGGAGCTGCAGGTACACATCCATTAATATATTCTTATGTAACCTGTCTTACAGAACAAGTGGGCGCAAATTCACTTGGCGTGCCAATGTGTTGGGCACCCACCAGTATATATAATCACTGATCTTAAACCAGAGACCCTACTATTCACTGAAAAGTGTACTGGCCCAGTGTGCTGTCTTATGAGCTGTATGCCACCATTTCTGTCAGAGTCCCCTGCTCTGAGTTATATAGTGTGCATGCACAGTACAGTCAAATTCCAAACATTCGGAATGTTGCTCTAATGCGCATGCAGGAACTCTTGAGACTCAGAGGAGGATTGTAGTAACAGTAGTAACAGGCACGGGGGCGTGGTGCTCAAGGCATCATACTCTTGCCAAGAAGACCAATTTAAAGTCTTCCTATAGACCATCTATAATAGACCAAATATGTGTTTTATGGGAGAACTTAAGCTTAACTAAAGAACTAGGCTAGAAATGCTGTACATTATGTTTTGTGCTTGTGTATCAGCCCCAGGCAACCACAGCCCTTTAGCAGTAAAGATCTGTGTCTCCAATAGGGTTGCCACCTTTTCTAGAACAAAATACCATCCTTCCTATGTTTTTATGGTGTTTCCCAGTACTTTACATTGCAATCTTGCAACATTTTTACCGGCCAGGCTGGTAAAATACCGGCCAAGTGGCAACCCTAGTCTCCAAAGATTCCCCAGTAGCTCCCCATCTGATTCACATGCTCTGTGCTGCTGTCACTTACTGAGCTTACGGACCCACTCACAATATACAGTACACATAGAATAGAAATATAGTCACAATATAAGGCTGATTAGTCATTAATACAGATAATTACTACATGGCATCACAATAACCAGTGCAATTAGCATCAGAATTTAATTATCAGCCCTGTAGCATCAGCTTATATTACAGGCCAATCTCATAAAATAATAATAAAAAATAATTTTCAATTTAAACATGAAACCCAATTTAAAAAAAAAAAAAAAACACATCCATACCTATTCTAAATGTATTTAAAAAATCTGAGCTGTCTTATCATACATTGCATTGCCCTGTCTCTATGCCTCAGAAATTGGAGTTAGGCAGTCAATTTCTTTCACTTTCCTAGATGTCACTGCCCTCCTCGTTTTCCTCCTCAATGTCTAATTGTGTAGCCTGGACATGAGCTTACATCCCCCATTCTGGCATTCATTATTTTTTTTTTTTTTTTAGAAGTATTTGTTAAGGTTCACTCTTAATGATCTTTATGATTATTATAGTATCTGTAAACACTGTGCTGTATGATGTCTGTCCTGTGAATAGCTTGGTTTGTTTCAACTATTATCTTATATTATTGTATACAGATCACAAAGTTGCCAAATGGACTGGTGATTGCATCTTTAGAAAATTACTCCCCCTCATCCAAGATTGGCGTGTTTGTAAGGGCAGGGAGCAGATATGAAAATGCTGGTAATTTAGGGGTTAACCATGTGCTTCGTCTTGCATCCAACTTGGTAAGTGCCATCCTGGCATCATCTATTTAACTAATTAAAAAACTTTAAATTTAGATTTGCGAGATTTGCTCTGAACTGCTTTCATATGTTTATGTGAAAAAAAAAAGTGTATAAATGTGTGTGAACTGGAGCACAGTGATTTGGTTAACACTACCGCATGGAGTGTGTCAGGGCTTGCAGCTTAGAGAAGGCAAATAAAAAAATCACATTGCAATGTCTGCATCAACTTGGTCTTTTTAGAAGGCAAAATTTTGCACTTTAGTAATCACTTTCCAATATGCCCAATGGAATCAGTGTTATGCACTTGCTAGATTTTCCAAATGTAATGCATAATACCAACAAACTAGAGACAGTAGAGCTAATTTACTTCCTCCAGGATGCTAGTGCAGGAATGTTAAAGGAACAATTTAAAAAACTGGGTAAATAGGCTGTGCAAAATAAAAAAGGCTTGTAATTTAGCTAGCCAAAAATGTAATGTATAAAGACTGGAGTGACTGGATGTTTAATATACTGTAATAGCCAGGACACTACTTCCTGCTTTTGAGCTCTTTAACTTTGAGTCAGTCAGCGACTTGAAGGGGGGCCACATGGGACGTAACTGTTCAGTGAGTTTGCAATTGATTTTATTTTCATGCTGAACTGTTCCTTTAAGGACTACGAGAGGTGTGACCCTTAGTGCTCATTTACAAAGAAAGCTGATGAAACATCCAGCACTTAGAGCAGAGATCAGCATCAGGAGATGCAGCTTTCCTGTTCTTACCATCTGCACTTTGCATACTGCTTGGTGTGTTCTGTATAAATGCAATAATTGGTCTGAATCAAAGGTATATACAGTTCCTCCTCTACCAGACAGCAAAAATGGGCCAAGAGAGGGCAGGGTTTGATATGAGTAAAAAAACTTGTTTGCTAATAAGTTAAATGTTTCACTGATATTTACCTGGGAATTCTTTGCATCATGCAAGAAAAAATGTCTACTTAATTATGTTTTTTTTTAAATCTTTTAGACAACCAAGGGTGCTTCAGCATTTAAAATAACCCGTGGAATTGAAGCTGTCGGCGGTGGATTATGGTGTGTGTTTAATGAGTTTGGGGTTATTTGTTCCAGATCCGATTTTAACATACATAAAAAGTTGTAGTTATTTGGTTTATTTTTTTTTTATTTTTTTTACAGTGTGACCTCCACACGAGAAAATATTGTGTATTCAGTAGAATGTCTGCGGGATTATGTGTGAGTATTCTGTGTCATAAATTGCAGTCTTTCAGGAGATATATATATTCTTGCTGCTTCTGGTTGAAGTACAGTGACCTCTAGTGGAAGATACACTTCATAAAATATATGCTTTTTAATTTTTTTTATATGTATTTGTGCTTTAGAGACTCTGTAATGGAATACCTCATCAATGTTACCACGGCTCCAGAATTCAGGAGATGGGAGGTATCTGATCTTCAATCAAAAGTAAAACTTGATAAGGCGCTTGCCTATCAAAACCCACAAGTTGGTAAGTTATGAATCCTTATAACTTATAAGGTTTGAGATACTTTTTAGTATAAGTGTATTTCTCTGGTTCGGCAAATTGTGTTTCAGAGGCAGAGAAGGCATTTCTCTCTGGACTGAACTACCCATCTTAAAGGAGAACCAAACCTGTAAGGAAAAAACCCCCACCCTGGGAAAAGGCCACTACTTTTTTTATTTACCCCTCCTGCAGCGCCAGGCAATTTGGAGCGCTTTTGAAAATCGCGCCGCCGCGTGTGAACACGCGCCGGCGCTTTGAAGCAGCGCCAATGCCTACCTATTCGGGGAGATTCGGGGGCGATCCGTCGCGGCTAAAAGTCGCCCGGCGACGGATCGCCCCCGAATCTCCCCGTCTGGACTAGCCCTTTCATAATAGCCAGAACACAATTTCCTGCTTTGCAGCTCTCTAACATTGAATTGGTCAGCGACTAAGGGGGGCCACATGGGACATAACTGTTCAGTGAGAGCATGCAGCTCAGATTCAAAAGCAAACAATCATGCCCCCCTTCCAAGTCACTGATTGGTTACTTACTGCCTGGTAACCAATCAGTGGAAACCAAGAGAAGTGTTCCATTATGTTAGCTTTCCAGTCACTCCAGCCTTTATACATTACATTTTTAGGTAATTATATTAAAAAATTTCTATTTTGCACAGCCTATTTACCCAGGTTTTATTTGTACACTGAACAATTCCTCTACAGACAAGGGACTGTGTAAGAGTGTAAGATTTTAGTCTCATGGAAAGAAATTGGCATTAATTAATTAGGAGATTAGATGTCTGTTTGAAGGACTGTCATTGTAAATCTGTTGGTTGATACACAACATAGTTCTCTTTTAAGCTTTGTGTTTCCTGCTTTTGGACAGGAGTTCTAGAAAATCTTCACGTAGCAGCTTATAAAAATGCCCTTGCCAACTCCTTGTACTGTCCTGACTACAGGGTTGGAAAAGTTACATCAGATGAGGTACCTGTTAATATTTATTCTCTATGTGCACCACATGGACATTCTATCTACTGTACAGTAGTGATTTTTTTTTTCTCTCTTTTTCAGTTGCTGCAGTTTGTACAGAACCATTTTACAAGCTCAAGGATGGCGCTGGTTGGATTAGGTTTGTAAAAGACGTGACACACACCGTTCATATATGGTGCTTGACTTCATTTAAAAATAAAGTACATAAAAATGGGAGCTACAGTCCCAGTCTGGAAGGCCAACAAGCTAAATAACATGTTTTTAATACATGGCATATAATAAAAATAGGGGAAAAAGACTTAAGGTGCTCCCCACTATTGTGTTCTGTATTTTCTTAACATGTACACTTTTTAATTATTTATTAACATAAGTAGTCTATGCAGTATTAAATACATTTCCTTATTTTTAAAAGATTCTTTAAAAATCTTCCTAATGAATGGGCTCTTAAAAAAAAAAAATTCTAATGGCTTCTAAATCCTTTTCTTCTGAACATTTATATATTGTCCTTGATTCATTCACGTTCATTCAGCAAGGTTTCTCATATGCGCATATGGTTAATTGGCGATTGTGTGAATTTCAGGCGTCAGTCACTCTGTCCTTAAACAAGTGGGAGAGCAGTTCTTGAATATAAGGAGCGGATCAGGTTCTGCCGGTGTGAAAGCACAGTATCGTGGAGGTATGCAACATTTTGATCATTGTAAAATCAAATGGATAAATATTTATTATTGATTAATTTCACTTCTGTTCTAGTTCTTCAATAGTTAAACATTAGAAAAAGAGACCACGCAGTGTGAAAATATGCAACCATATTAAAGGGGTGGATCACCTTTAAGTTTAGTATGTTATACAATGGCCAGTTGTAAGCAACTTTTCAGTTGGTCTGCATTATTTATTTTGTATAGTTTAATTAGTTGCATCCTTTTTCTGAGTCTATCGAGCTTTGTAATGGGAGTCACTGACTTTATCTAAAAATGCTCTATAAGGCTACGCATTTGTTTTTTATTCTTATTTCTATTCAGGCCCTCACCTATTCATGATCAAGTCTTTTATACAAATCCATACATGGTTGCTAGGGTAATTTGGACCCTAACAACCAGATTGCAGAAACCGCAAACTGGAGAGCTACTGAATAAAAAACTGAATAACTCAAAAACCACAAATAATAAGTGAAAACCAATTACAAAATCTCAGAATATCACTCTCTCCATTATACTGAAAGTTAAGGTGAGCATCTCCTTTAAAAAGCGCCAAACAGCCCCTTTCGTCCCAAAAAAACTTGCTGGAAAAAAGTTTCAATATTCTATTGCATACTGGGGAGAGCGAGAAGATACATCTATTCTTGAGCGCAAAGAATATGCGTAACCAGTTTTTTTTTGGCTTAAAGGGGTGGTTCACCTCTGAGTTAACTTTTAGTATAATGTAGAGAGGGATATTCTGAGACAATTTGCAATTGGTTTTCATTTTTTATTGTTTGTGGTTTTATAGTTATTTAGCTTTTTATTCAGCAGCTCTCTAGTTTGCAGTGTCAGCAATTTGGTTTCTATGGTACAAATTACCTTAGCAACCCTGCATTGATTTGAATAAGAGACTGGAATATGAATAGGAGAGGCCTGAATAGAATAAGTAATAAAAAGTAGCAATAACAATACATTTGTAGCCTTACAGAGCATTTGTTTTAGATGGGGTCAGTGACCCCCATTTGAAAGCTGCAAAGAAACAGAAGAAAATTGCAAATCATTAAACTATGAAAAATAAACAAAGACCAATTGAAAAGTTTCTTAGAATTGGCCATTCTACAATATACTAAAAGTTAACTTGAAGGTAAACCACCCCTTTAATAAGGAATCGTTTATTCTCCTGAAACTACAAGAAAACAATGTACAGTTTACTGAATGTTTTGAAGAAGCTTCATGCAAGTATAAAGGAAATAAGCTATTGCATATTTGGCAGAGGAGAGCGAGTGTGCGCATTATTGATTTTTAAAGTTGCTGACGACCAGCATTTAGTCTTAATTGCATCTTCTCTTCCGGTAGCTGAAATCCGAGAACAAAATGGAGACAGCCTTGTTCACGCTGCTGTTGTTGCCGAAGGAGCTTCTACAGGTAGTCATGAAGCAAATGCATTTGGTGCGCTTCAGCACATTTTAGGAGCTGGGCCCTTCATCAAAAGAGGAAGCAATACTAGCAGCAAACTGTCTCAAGCTGTGAACAAGGCAACCAATCAGCCATTTGACGTGAGTGCAAATGCCATAAGAGAGAGGTTTATCGAAACGCACGTGTTTTAACTGATCTTTGTTTGAAAATCTCTGTTAGGTCTCTGCATTCAATGCCAGCTATTCGGATTCTGGTCTTTTTGGCATTTACACAGTCTCTCAGGCAGCAGCAGCAAGTGAGGTAAAGCTCTATATAAGGTTATAACACATAACACAATATCCAGAAAACAATATCCTTATATTTGTCACTCTGTGAAATCAGTGGCTGATAAATATTAGTTTATGTTCCCTATTGTGTTCCTGCGGAAAGATTTTTCTGAATGACCAAGCTCATAAAATAAACCTTTGTAAGATCTGGCAAGAAGGGCCTGTTAAATTTTTTTTTTTTCGCAATAGGTGCTCTTTAAGCTCTACTTAAAGGACAAGGAATAGCATTTTTGATTGGGGTGCCAAAAGTTACCCCCAAGTCACTTATTTTACTTACCTGAGAGATCATTTTCTTCTACGGTTTTCTAATTTCCCGGGCAGATTCGTGTGCAGTACAGCAGAATAGTTGTCTTTTTCAATAAAGTCTGGCTTTTTTGCTCTATTGCCATGCCCAGCCGCAGGAAGATTATCTTGGAAGAACCCTGGGCTTATGCAGTTTTCTGCTGATAGGAGTACCGGCCCGGGAAGTCGGGTAAATAAAAGTAGTCACGTGGGCACCCAATTGTAAAATGCTATTCCCCCTGTCGTTTAATTTGCTAGTGCCAATAAAGAATTGATCGATGAGATTAAAAGGCAAAATAAAATCACTCGTATATTCATAAGTACCCAATCAATCATTCTTCTAATATTTAATATAACAACTATAGAACTATAACACTTTTCTGCTTTCCTTCTAAAAAATTATGTTAAAAGCTATCTGGAAGTTCAGTGTAAACTGTATAAAAACATTTGACCTGTTGTACTGTAAATTTGAATGTCACAGTAAGGGTTTGTGTCATGTCATTTATGTTTCAGAAATCACAGAATTCTTCTCAACAATAGTCACTGGGATCAGAAAATGTTTACATAAAAGTATATTTGTCATTGTTTTAGGTTATCAATGCTGCTCTTAACCAAGTGAAGGCAGTGGCTCAAGGCAATGTCACAGAAGCTGATGTTACTAGGGCAAAGTAAGTGAATCTTATTGTTTTTGGAACATTTACAGCCTATCGGTAGTAATTGTGATCTGGTTCTGATTAATCAACTTAAAGGAATTTTTGGACATAATAGCCAGATCACTACTTCCTGCTTTTCAGCTCTCTTGGTTTCCACTGATGGCCAGGTAGTAACCAATCAGAGATTTGAGGGGGGGGGCATGAGTTATAACCGTTTGATATGCATGCTAAGGATGAATTGCAAACTCATTGAACAGTTATGGTCCATGTGGCCCCCCTCCAAGTCGCTGATTAACTCAGAGTTAGAGAGCTGAAAAGCAGTTCTGTTCGGTTATTTTAGACATCCAGTCACTCCAGCCTTTATACATTACATTTTTTGGTAACTAAATTACAAACCTTTTTATTTTGCACAGCCTAGTTACCTAGTTTTTATTTTCACACTGAACTGTTCCATTAGCATTCCTGCACTTGCATCCTGGAGGAAGTAAATGAACTCTAGTGTGTCTAGTTTGTTGGTATTATGTATTACATTTGGAAAATCTAGTGAGTGCATAACACTCCATCGATTGGAAATTGGAAAGTGATTAGTGCAATATTTTGCCTTCTATAAACACCAAGTTGATGCAGATGTTGCAATGTTATTTTTTATTTGCCTTCTCTAAGCTGCAAGCCCTGACACACTCCATGCGGTAGTATTGGTAGCGTCACCCAAATCACTCTGCTCCAGTTCATACACACTGAATTTGACCTGCATGTTAAGGATCAATTGCAAACTAACTGAACAGTTATGTCCCATGTGGCCCCCTCCAAGCCGCTGATTAACTCGGTGTTAAGCAGGAAGTTCTGTTCTGTAATTTTAGACAACCAGTCACTCCAGCTTTTATTTTATACATTACATTTTTTGCTAACTATATTAAACATTTTTTATTTTACACAACCTATTTATCCAGTTTTTATTTTTACACTGAACTGTTCCTTTAAAATCATAATGGAAAGATAAGTCCACTCCCATCTCTTGTGTACCTCCACTGACCGGCATTATGTTGGCCTGTGTGCAGCTATGCCGATTTTGGTGCAATAATATTGTTATGGTATAACTTTTACATCAAATTCTGCTGACTTCTGCACACAGGGAAACCCTTTGGAGTCTGGAGCGACAAGGAGCAGTGGAACATCTATTCTCTACCTTTATCCAAAATGCATATTGAGAAAAGCAGATTATACACCTCGTTTTTGCCCCTAGTTTTTGGTGCAGATTTATCAAAATATGAGATTGGAACTCTGCAAAAAAAAAAAATTCAATAACTTTCTATTTACTCCTATGAGATTTTTAAAATTCTATTGATCAAATTGTGAACTCTGACTTTCGCCAATTTATAAATACAATTCTAAAAATCTCTAAGGAATGAATAAAAGCGAGTGAATCTGTAGTGAGCTCTAATCTCATATTTTATGTGATCAAAATGTCAATTAGTTGATACGTCATAAATATGATACTTCACTTTTCTTTTGCTACTTCAGGAACCAACTGAAATCCCAGTACCTGATGACTCTGGAGAGTTCATGTGGTCTGATTGGTGAAATTGGCTCCCAGGCATTAGCATCTGGAACATATATAACCCCGACTGAAACCATCAAACAGATCGATTCTGTGACCAGCGCAGATGTTGTCAGTGTGAGTGTCCACCTTGAATATAGATTCTTGTATATACTACTGCCCTATGATATCAAAGAGGACCTTACCCAAAGCTGCTTTGTACCTAATGCATGCAATCCTTAAAAATGCACTCGCACACAAGGCATGTGTGAGCCATCAGCTTAGGTGGTGACTGCACATTACACAGTGACACAGTTTTTTTATGGTATGTTTTATTGCATTTTCATTACATTGCAAAGAAAGAAGGAACAAAGGAAGGGAAACATTCAGAGTATCAATTTTCCAGTTCATTATTTAGACAATGTTCACAGAACCTTTCACTGCATGTTAGGAATAGACTAGCGCAGTTTATGACCACTGGAGGAGCTGTTCTGCAGCCTTCTATGCAAAGTAGTCTGGATACAGCTGATTATCAACCCTAATAAGATGACTGGTATCTGACTTGTTCAGTGATGCTAGATTAAATTGTGCATAAAGTACCCACTTTTGTAGATTATAAGGATATTCTAAGTTTCATGACCATATAAAAACTTTTAATATCCTTTTATTTTACAACATGGGGTACTTTTATTTATTATAATACTCAATTTTTAGTGAGTCGTGACCAATTATATCACTAATCACTGTTTATAACATGACATCAGTACTCGCAGTTTAGGATATAATTTACAAGATATTCATGGCTTTTGTATTTTATAATGATATAAATAATATTTGTTTGTCTTGCATTTTTCAGGCTGCAAAGAAGTTTGCTTCTGGAAAGAAATCTATGGCAGCTAGTGGAAATTTGGAGAATACTCCTTTTGTTTCTGACTTGTAATTATGATTTATACCGCTGCATAAAGGGTGTACACTTGGTCCATTGTGGAAAAACAGTCTGGTTTATGTCATCAATCCTCTGTTAATCGCTTAAATGTATATTTATCACTGCAGTAACCAGAGAATGGAAGCAGGATAAGCTGAAATTGTCCTGGTTAATGACTAGCCTAAAGTAATGGACCTCAGATATTCAATTAAAGAAATATTTCTATCAATCACTGTGTTGTCATTAATGTAACATTTTGTTTATATTCTACAGTACTGAAACACCATACCCTGCCACAATTAAAGGGCAAGGAAAGGCAAAGAAATAAAATCCCATTTTTACTTTCTTTAATG